>QEPC01000856.1:1229815-1248055 GCA_003113815.1 Sphenodon punctatus
GCTGCCATTTTATTGCTCACCGCGTGCGCTTGCTGCCCTGGCTCCGCCGACTGCCTTTGTTGGTAGAACCTTGTTATTGGCCCCTTCTCCGCCAGTTTTTTAGCTGGGCCCATGCCCCGGTGTCTCCCCTGCCTGGGTCTTGGTTTTGTTTTTTATTTTATTTTTTAAAATGTTTGCCATTTTGTGCGCTTTTGCTTTGGCGCCAGGAGGAGCAGGATCTCGGCGCTCCTAACAACTGCACATGCGCATTGCGCCTCTGGCTTCAATATTAAGTACACTGACCTGAAGATCTTTTATTCTTGACTCAGCAGCAGCCATTTTGTCCTTCAGGGTGGGAGTTTCAGCTGAGCAAGCCTCAGGAGAAGGACGCTGGGAAATCAGCTTTTTCCCCTTTTGAGAAGATTGCTTTTGCACCCTCTTGCGCCTCTGAAGTTTAGATTTCATTGGCTACCCCTTGTTGAAGGGAAGATTTAGTTTTGTAGCTTTCTGGGATCGTTTTAGGTATAGGCCTCACTGGAGCTCTAACCAGGCACAGCTATTCCCAGCGTATGCCCCCCTGTTCTTAATATCTTAATATTTGATATCGTATTTTTATATTGAATCAAATTCAATATTGAATAAAATTTATTATTGGCACTAGCTCTCACCTTGGCCATAAAGAATAATACAAAATTCAACAAAGAAAAAAGGAAGACACACAAACATACATATAATACAAAACAGGATAAATAATTATATATATATATATATATATATATATAACTAAAACAAATAAACATCATTCCAAAATCAATTTACTAATGGCAAATTAACCAAACTTTTCCCAAAACCAGCGTCCACCATATAATTACAAAGTGAATCAATGACCTCCAAGGTACCAACAAGATCTTGTAGATCTTGTAGTCTTGTAGTCGTATTTTTATATGTTTTAAATTGTTTTATATTTATGTATTTTTTACTGTTGGAAGCTGCCCCGAGCTGAGTTCAGGAAGGGCGGGGTATAAATTGAATAAATAAATAAATAAATAAATGTTCTTATGTGCACTGTTCAATGGTTTTTAAGGATGACGTGGGTGTGTTATCCCCAATGCTTTTATGTGCAATGTTGTGCAAAGGTTTCTGAGGTTGACTTTGTGTTATTCCCCATAAAAAAGGAAACAAAAACAAAAAGACAAATAGAAAAATAAAAGTTGGTTGAAATGGTAGGGAATCACTGGTAGTTATTACCGGCTTGATGAGATACTTAAAACATCAGTTTTTCCTCACAGTGAGTCTTGGCTCTATTTTTTCACACTTTTAGGGAGAAATGCTTAGTAAGAGGGCTCTCTATCCCCCAGTGGCAGGGCTTCACCCAGCAGCAAGGAGCTCACAGGGTTAACTAATGTAATCTCCCTCTAATGTTAACTCTAGGAACTCCTTGCTGCTGGGTTTAAGCCACACCACTGACTTAATTTGGGAGTGCCGCCATGTGTCCCTCAAGTAATTTTAAGGGCTGAAATTGCAGTGAGTACAATTAGGGCACAGGTGCTGCTAGCCATCCTAAAATTTTGGTTGAAGGTGGTGGTTTTTCCTCCCCCCACACCTTCTCTTTTGTCCTATATCTATGATGTTAGTTCAACCGACCAGTGGGGTGGGCTCGCAAACCTTGAAAGAGCCAAGGTAGGGTTCTCCAGGGAGTTTCTAGCCCCATTAGGATATCAGCAAGCGGTGACACTAATCAAGAGAAGGGTAGAGGACCAGGAGTTACAGCGGGAGTATGTGGCCTTGGCTTTACAGAAGATTGCCCCCGATTATATTCTACCTAGCCCAAATGTTTGCCCACCCCAATATATTTCTGAGTGGACAAAGTGGTCACATAGAAGGGCATTGACGCTGAACGTTGTGGTACTTTTCCATCCGCAATATCAGAGGGCAGATACCAGAGGATTGCAAGGGAGGATATAATTTGCCCCCATTGTGACATGGTTTTTCCTGAATCAAATGGGCATATAATTCTTGAATGTCCATTGTTTGGTCAGTTAAGAGATAACTATATAGGGGTGTATATTAAGCCACTTTCCAAGAATCTCTACGAAGGACAGGTGCTCCAGCATCTTCTGGATGGTGCGGATACTCCACACTCTAGAGCTGTTGCAGCGTTCTGAGTCTGTATAATGCTCTACAAACAAACAAAGTGAATGGATGCGTGATTGAGCTACTGTTGTCTGCTCTGGGAGTTCTCTTGGATTTGTAACCGGGGTTAGATTGTGCGGCATGCTTTTGCCAGGAGGGTTCTTGGTATATGGTTTACTTATGCTGGAGGGTATGTATAGACAAAGTGCCAAAGCGATCTCCTTTTATTTCTAGTTTGTTCTATTATAAGTTGCATGTTGTTAAAGCCAATGGCTAACAATAAATGATTTACCTACCTACCTATGGCTTAACAGTTTGGTTGGCTCCGCCTACCGTTGGCCCCGCCTACCATTGGCTTGGCTCTGCCCACTTCTAGCCCTGCCCTCTGTCCCACATATTTGCATAAATGTGTATAACATTAGCATATGTAAATTTCATGCAAATGATTGTCCTCTTTTCTGGCGATGCTTCAATGGCCACCCTAATCGTTGGAGAGGGAGGTAGTACAGAGTAAGCCCCTAGAAACACCTGCAAACCCTTGTCCCCCTCACTACTGGACTGGTACTCCAGGCATTCACTCACGTGTGCCACACCAACCCTTTCTCGGAGTGCCTGCCAAGGAAAGCGGTACCATGCATGCTGAAGGAAATGCAGAGTGCTGGGGGCCAGGTGCTCTGCAAGCTGGACAGGGAGGGCAGGGCCCCAGGGCCAGTGCCCCTCATCAGGCTGAAGTACAAGTAGGTGAGGCAGAGTGAGGGGCTACATATTTGGGGCACCTTAGAGCTGTACCCACCTGGTGCCCTCAATTGAGTGGTGAGAGGAACATTGCTGCTCAGTGTTCCAGGCACCGGGCACTAACGGTACCAGCTGTCTCTCAGCTGGGGTGCCACTGCCATCCTGCCTTGCAACCACAAGAGGATGGGAATGCTGAGTGAATGCTGAGCTCCACAGCCTCCCTAGGAGGAAACCCAAGGTGTGGTTGACTCCAGGCAGCAGGGCACATGGGGACTAGGCTCTAAGAGTGCTAACGAGACATTAGCCCACATTAACCCACGCCAGATGGGTGTCCACCTGCCCATGTATTAGGTGTCCACCGCCAGATAGACACACAGCTCCCGCTCACAGTTGGATCCTGGAGCATGCGGAGACAGACGTGCAGGTGAATGCAGGCTAATGTGTGCCCATTTTGTCTGCATCCCATCAGTTAGGTTGCATGCAGCACCTCCGTGCGTACAGGTCTGCCAGCACCATAGAGTTGCTGGAGGAAATCCTTGAGCATCCGAGCAGTGACTGCTTCCTGCCCCTCTCTCTGCTCTTGCTTTCACTGGGGCTGCCAGTGGGGGCTGCCCACAAATGCATGAAATACATGTAGGGGGCTGTCCCTTTATTAGGCTGGACATGCTAAACATGGGAGTGGGGGCTGCATGGACCGACCACGGACTGCAGCGGGCTATCGTCTTGTTTGTTTTCACCCTAGGAGACTGCTTGCAAGAGATGCGACAGCTCAGCCACCGCCATTGCCTCTCACTATTGCAGCCTGGCTTCCTGCTGCTAAGCTTTGTGCCTGGTGAGAGGGAGAAAGCGTGTCTGAAGACAACTGCAGATGAGTGGCACACGAAGCTGGGAAGAGTGTGCACAGAGATGGAATCGTGGGGAGACTCCACTGAGCGGGTGGGCAGCAATGCTTTCCCTCTGCACCGACAACGTTTTTGCTAAATCAAGTTTAAAACTGAGTTGTCTGCCCCCATCTCTTTAGCACACACAGACAAGCACACTTTAGGGACCAAAAAGCTCATCAATAAATTGTTGTTGACCTAAAACAGAAATTAAAGGAAATCCACTAACGCTTTGTTCTGCATTCAATCACCACACACACATTGAGATTTAAACCAGCAATCCTGAATAATGCAACACCACAAGAGTCAGCTCGCTCATTGGCCCTGTTCACACAGACACTCTAACACTGATAAAATGAGTGTTACATTTTATTATATATGTTGCAGGGCACCCATAGAGCACACCTGCAGTCCTGCAACATGTATAATAAAATGTAACACCTATTTTATCAGTGTTAGAGTATGTGAAATGGGCCATTGATGGAGCCACTCAGGTCTACAAATGTCATCCAACTCGTAATGAAAGGAAAACTGTATTGCAGCCATCATCATTCGGGAATGTTCCGAGGCTTAGACCACTTTCAGACATTCGGACCCCCCGCGCACATATTCTGGCTGGGGGTGCGGTGGGGGGTGGAATGCGCAGCCAGGCTATACGCAGGGATCGGCTGGTCTGAAAGTTCGATTTCCTGCTCTACATCCCTGCATGTCTCTGCCAGCAAAGTTATGTTGGGGGGGGGGGGCTTTCAGACCAGCCGATCCCCGCGCATATCCTGGCTGCGGATTCCCCCCTGCAGCCAGAATGTGTGTGTGTGTGTGGGGGGTGTGTGTGTCTGAAAGTGGTCGATGTTCCATTTCACATCTATGTAACAGGAAGCTACTTCCACATTGAAATTATTAGTCCAACCAAACAATAATAATTACAAGCAAAAAGAAGGCAAGAAGTAAAGGGTAGATGCAATTTTTAGCTCACTAGGAATTTTAATTAAAGACTTAGAACCCTGCAAAAAAAGGTCTCAAGAATTCTCCTCCCCACTCAGCCATTAACTTTGAGGTTCTGTATCTCAGGGAACCGCCTGTAACCAAAACCAATTTCACTTTCCATACATATAATTATGCCCCTAGACATTCCACATATCAATTTCAAAACAGGATCTTTAACAGGATATCAGTTCTTACTGTTTTTATTTATTTTATTTTGCTTTTAGACAACTTGTCTCCACCTTAACTTATACAAAATGCTCCCTTGCCTCCTCCCCTGTTCCTGCCAGGTCCATACCATCCCCATTTTCCCATCCCCTATCCAGGTTAGCTGCCCTGACTACCACAAAGAATTATTTATACCATAGTAGTGCCCAGAGGACCCAATTAGCATCCTGGGTCCTTTGTGTTAGACTGTGTACCAACAAATGGAGTACTTGTAATCCCAAGACACTTTAGTCTTATCTGGCTTAAAGTTAAAGTGTGTCTATCATACTTCTCCACCCAAAAAAAACACAAAAAACCCCTGGAAATCCTGGACTCAAGCTGGAAAAATCTTAACGTGAAAATCCACTACAACTCAGCAGGCATGAAAACATTTATAGCATAGCCACCTTTAAATGGTGGTCCCACCATTTTGACCACACAACCACAGATATATTTATGTTCAGATCAGAGCACTTTTTTTTGCTGATCAGTCACCCAGAGATATAGCAATCCCAAGCAATTCTGTAAGACTCTGCAGCACCTTCAACTGGTCTAGAATGCAGCGGCCTTCACAACACCTATGTTCTATAAAAGGTCCAGACTTGGCCAAGTGACGCTTCAAAGCTCTAGAATATTTTGAGCCCTGGCTACTTTAGAATCCACTTCAGCGGCTGGGAAGTTCCTGAGTTAATATCCCCCTGATTTAAATAAATGCAAGGGGCTTTCAGCAAATCCTCTAGAACTCACTTCCTCACATCTTCTCAATCCAGATCAGATTAATATCAGGCTATGTTTTAGCAAGTGAGTTGAATAGGATAAGAACCCATTCATTTGTGAGGGTGTTGTTGGGAGATACTTGGATACTGTATCTCCCAGTTTAGATACTGATGCATCAGGAATTTTTTATATCAAAATATTTAAGGTGCCTAGAATCTGAAAAATGCTTTTTAATTAAACTGAAGTAAGTAAATCACAAACTGTTGCCATGGAGAATGAATGATGTCACTGATTCAGACTCTTGATTTCCAGGCAAGATCAAGAAGGAAAACAGATGAGGATGTGAAATTAAACACACCATCTTAAAGCAAATGGGTTTGATAATTAATTAGTAAAAAAAGGGTCACAGTAAATGTTTAAGCTACATGCTAGGAAATGATTTTAAAGGTGAACTGCAAAGCTGGTTTGAATAAACCTGTGAGCAGCTCATGCTCTCGTATCAATAAAGGAAAATTTATGCAAATATAACTTATTTTTAAAACGTGTGTGAGAGAGAGACTTCATGACACTTACCTGCTAAGTTTTGTTTCCAGTAGCAGAGTTTGTGTGTTTTATGGTCTGCACATTTCTGTGATTACTGAAATGGAGTCAAGCTTAAGCACATTTTCAAAAGCTTAGCAGTTCACCTTGAAGCAAAATCTATTTATGGTATACACTAACCTTTAACTTCTAGACCACTGGTGTCAATCAATCCTATCCAGGTCAGTAGTGCCCAAAAGTAATAACAGAGGCAACATGCTTGTCACTGTTACAACATCCATTAAAAAAAGAGAGATTTTTAGAGTTCTTTTCGCCCCCATTAAAAAGTCTTTGGGACAAATTCTCTACTGCATCTTCTCAACATGTAGCTGGAGAACTGAAGGACAGAAGGAAGAACTAGATGTTGAGCTCATGGTCTGGAGTACAAGTAATGGTATTAAATTCCATAGTACTAAGTATAAGGTTATGTGCCTTGGGTCTAATATTAAAAATGTTTGCTATAAACTGAGGGTTTAACTAGATACAACAGAGGAGAAGAGAGTTGGGGGTATTAGTCTGCTATTAAGAGCCATCAATGGGAAGAACATAAGAAGGGCCATACTGGGTCAGACCAATAGTCCATCGAGCCCAGCATCCTGTCTCCGTCAGTGGCCAATCTTGGGGTATTTTCAGATGTTACGAGATCACAGTCAACCACGGTCAATTTTGCTGCGGGGCCAAAGCACCCTGAACATCTGTTTGGCGGCCGCCAGATGTTCACCACGGCCGAGTCCCACATGGGGTCAATTTCAACCATGCTTCCCGGACTCCCCGCGAGCCGAGCTCCGAAAGCGTGGTCAAAGTGATTCCCGGTGGGAAGCAATAAAAAGTAACGTCTGGCCGGCGATCACGGCCCAGAATCCCTGGCGGGATTCCAGGCTGTGGTCAAAGCGGCTGGGCGCTGCGGTTACACTGGCCACGGCGCCCGCCTGTCTCCCCAGAGGGCGGGCGGCGGGGGAACATGGGGGGGCAGGGCCGTGCGGCTGCACATTGCGCCGCACGGCCCCGGCCCCTCCCCGATTCCCCGTCGGGATCAGCCGGCACGTCTATTCGGGCCATTTTTTGACCACGGGGGGTGGTTATTTCATTCACCCCTGCCGGGGATTCACTGGGACGAATCAGGATGGCGTAACGTCTGAAATCACCCTTGGTTGCTTAAAGTACCCAACAGGTCATTATGGGGCCATCCATTCCCTGCTGTTCACTCCCAGCTCCTGACAGTAAGAGGTAACATTATCCAAACCTACCTGGCTAATAGCTGCTAATGGACCTATCCTCCAGAAACTTGTCCAATCCTTTCTTAAACCCACTTATACTAATGGCCTTGACCATGTCATCTGGCAACAAATTCCACAACTTAATTGTGCATTGAGTGAAAAAATACTTCCTTTTATTTGTTTTAAATCTGCTACCTATTAGTTTTATGGAGTGTTCACTAGTCCTAGTACTATTTATTAACCAAAAAAAACCTAATGTTTTTTTTAAAACCTTTAAAGGCAGAATCATTTCCAAAACAAAAAACTTTCCTCTTCAAAAACATTTCACAAAATATTTTTATTTTACCCAAACTCCCCAAAACATGAAAATTAATTACAATTGTAACTAAAAAAAATTTAACTTCATAAATTACAACAAAAATTAAACACCAAAAAGCATAGAAATTATTTCCAGATTTTTCATAATTTACCTTCAACATTAAGGAAGATATGTACTTCATTTATTACCATACATACTTACTTTTATTACTATTTACCACTAACTAAACTATCACTATTTCTTTACAGATTTATTTATTATCATAAGTCGCCTACAAACATTTTTTCAAACTGCCTTAATTCTGTTCTTTACATGTATAGAAAATTGTATACACACTTTATACAATGAAATGTTGACAATGTTAGTGTAGACAACTTTATACAATTGGTTGTATACAATGCAATTATGTGCAAAAGGACAGAGTTAAGGCAGTTTGAAAAAAATACATAGGCGACTTATGATAATAAATAAATGACCTGTAAAAAAAAAAGTGATACTTTAGTTAGTGGTAAAAATTTATTACCATACTTATTTTTATTATTAAAGTGCATATCTTCCCTTAATGTTGATGGTAAATTATGGAATAAAGATAGAAAATCTGGAAATAATTTCCATGCTTTTTGGTGTTTAATTAATGTTAAATATTTTTTTAATTGCAATTGTAATTAATTTTCATGGTTTTTGGAGTTTAATGTAGGGTAAAACGTATTTTGTTAAATGTTTTTGAAGAGGAAAGGTTTTTTTGTTTTGGAAATGGTTCTGCCTTTAATGTTTTTTAAAAAAACATTAGGGTTTTTTTGGTTAATAAATTTCCATGTTTCTTCAGATGGGATAAATGTGAATTTTTAACATAGCTTCTGCAGGCACACCAGCCTTCATGATTGTGGAGCTATGGTCACTGGCATGGAGTCCTGAAAAAGCAGTTATAGAGACAAAGAGCCAGATATAGTGTAGTATGTCAGTTATTTTGTCCTTGAAATCATTAGAAGCAGATATAAAATACAATACAAAATGTAATGGAAACATTATTTCAATGTGTCACAAGAATGAAATACAATGAATGTTTCACAATACCAGAACCAGATACAGTAAGAGAAAATGTGATGGAAACTGTACAGATGACCTCTGAGATACCTTCCAACTCTATTATTCTGATTCCACCAATCAACTTTAGTGTGTTCAATAAAATATAGTGATGTACTACTTTGTCCAATCTCCCTTACTGCAGAACTCACCGCATTCACACTTTCAAATCTCACATAATACAGAACTCATGTTAGCATCAGAGCTGGATTTCTCTACCCTGACATCCATGATGAAACTCGTGTTAATTTCCTTGCCGAATGAGTAGGCAATGGCATGCACAAGTTAGAAAATAATAATATCACACAGGATACAAAGTAATGTGAAATTGTGTAACATGGACAAACAGCCTCTCTCAAGTACAATGCTCTCCGTCTCTTAAAACCTAGGTAAGGAAGCCTGACTGAATACAAAGTGCAGAAGAAGTGCCTATGCCATATCTGTTGCAGAAGTTCCAAGGTGTGCAGTAAATGAAGGAGGAACCTGGAGGAAAAATGAGGACAGAACTATAGTTAAAACAGCTGAATGCCATTGAGTCTGATTCTAATTCTGCCTCCCACACGATACTGGGTAAGTTGAAGCTTTTCTTAGATGGCCAATAATTGTGTCTCCCCTCTTTAATAAATTTTCAACTTGAGACACTTGGGCCAGGAGGTTGCAAACTGCTGATCATTCATAGCTGCAACTGCAATAGATAGGAACTGCACTTTGACCGTATAAAACACTATTAGAATGTTAAGCACTCTGAAAACAGACATCCAGAACAATTGTGGTCTCTTGTCAGACCAAATCTGACATTCAGATTGTCTTTTTGACCAAGTTTTCATGAAAAACATTTCCTAACTTGAAGGAAGAGGAAGAAAAAAAATGTGAGAGAACAGAATGAGAAAAAACGACAGAACAGTAATTCTAATGTAGCAGCTACTCAGTGCATTCACATGAATCTCCACTCCCACCTGTTTAATTTCCTGCAGGTGGTTTTTGCGTGTGTGTGTGTGTGTGTGTGAGAGAGAGAGATTGTGAATGTGAATGTGTGTAAGAGGTGCTTAGGTGTGAATGTAGTGATCAGGCCCATATGGCTGTGAATGTGTGAGCATCCCCCCCAGCCCCAACAGCCTAGCATAATCGGGAGACGGGCAATAAAACGGCAGATGAGATCCAGCGGATCAGTGCAAAACGATGTACATGAGGGGGAGGGGGAGAATCCTCCTGACTCCACACACCCAGCAGAGCTGGATTGCTCAACAAGGTGGCCCCACTCAGAAAAAGGCTCTGCCACTGGGGACGGTTCATTGAGGCCATTGTCAAATCAATGCCAGTGATCACTCATGGGTGCAGGCTGGCATTATCTGCATAGATGGATCCCAACCCAAACCTCAATGAGGAAAGTCTGTTTAAAGACTCCCCAGAGAGTTCTGATGGTGTGTAATCAGGAGAATAATGTCAGTGATCAAGCATGGGTCTGGGTGTAGGCACGTGTGCGTGGAATCGGTGAGAGTGGGAGGCTGTAGGTGCCTCCCACTCCCCCCACAACAGAAATAGCAATACAGATTAAAGCTCTGAGTGTATGGGAGCAGGAAAGCAGGCTAGAGCATTTCTAGGTAAAAAATAAATAAATGCATTTTAATATGGAAAGGGGTGGGCACTATTAACTCTCCATGTGCTGCATTGGTTGCACTTGCAAGTGTGTCTAGGGCCCTGCTCTTGGTCTTTAAGAGGAAACCATTTGGGGTGGATTATTAGAACCATTTCCTAAAAAACTCCATCCAAATGCTTGGGGGGAATTCTTGAATCTCGGCAATGCTTGCAACTACAGGATACCAACCCCGGCACGATTATCTCCCAAGCGGGTCTCTCAATCTCTCTCCCTACACACACGCAAACACACCCACCCTCATAAATAAACAAACACACGTACACAATTACATCCACATATAAATGCACATGCACTCACCCCCACATAAATACACATGCAAACACAACACTGCACGCAAACACACGCACACAGCAAAACCCACCGGGCACATTTTGTCTGCCGCCCAGAACTGGAGGAACCTAGTGCAACCCACTCAGGGGTTTTGTGTGTGTGTGTGTGAAAAGGATCAATCGATGGTTGATCACAAATAACAGGGCCGTTTGCGTAGCCCCCTTCACTGCAGGGCTATTTATTTATTTTATTTATTTCCAAGGTGATCCAGACCCTCCCCGCACCCCCTGCCACAGGAAGGGAATTGCCTGTCGAGGAGAACAATTCCTAACCAACTGAATCTTGCTCGCCTCTTAAACTAGCACTGGGCTCCAAAGCCTCCAGCCCCTTTAAAAGCCAATCTAAAGGGCATTCACCCCCCCAGGCAGGCCTCCTTGATCGCTGCTCCGGCTTCGCATGACTCCATATCCTGCTGCTAAAAGGGGGCTCCGCTCCGGGTGGCGCCTCTTTGCTCCAGCGCTGCATGAGGCAGGGTCCCAGTAGCTGGTTTGGAGGAAAAAAGGGAGCAGTGCTTTTGGGGCAAGAGAGGATGTTCTGTTCTGAATGCCTGGAAAATAGGGCATTTCCTCCTTGGAGCTGGTTGGAGTGCAGGGAGGATGGAGTTTGTGTCGTGGGCAGTTCCCGTGTCGGCTCCACGGGACAGTTTGAAAGAGCCAGCAGATGTTTGCGTGACCCTCAGAATTAGAAAGGTCCCACCATGGGAATGTCCACTAGACTGGTCATCGTGCCAGTAGGCTGGGCACAGCAACGCAGCCATGGGCTGTATCGATGCCTATTTGGCCGTGACCATCCATGTGCCGGCACGGATACATGGTACTACAAACCTCTCAGCCCAGCGCTGCCGCTGCCTCCCCTCACTCTCCAAATGCAGGCGCTCAGGACGGCTGGAGAGGTTTCATTAAACCCTTCCTGTTAGGTCAGGGTTTCTCTGCCTGCCAGGACTGGTTCCGATGCTGGGAAGCTACTAAATATAGATAACTACCTAAACCACGAGGCACTGCAAGGGGCCTGCCTGCTCAGGAGATCCCAGTAAAGGGCTGCAGCTGCCTGAGAGAGAGCTTTGCTGCTGGGAGGGGGTGGGAAACCTTTCTAATTCTGAGGGTCACAGAGACATCTGCCAGCTGCTTCAAACAGCAGCTGAGAAAGGTGTAAACTGCCCCGTGGAGCCGCACACAGTAGCACAGGCTTATGGAGGCTGCAGGCAGGGCTGGACTTCTTCCCCTTCCCCCAAGGAGGGGGGCTCGGTGCGTGGCAAGACTGCAACAGCGGGGCCCGTGGAGGCGATCTGTCAGGGGATTCCTCCATGCCCCTTGTCTCTCCCGCGCTGCATCCCTTGTGATCCCTGCTCTGCTCTGCCTCCCCCCTCCTGCCCAACCCCAGCTTGGAGATGGGTAGATAGGTGATCTGCACCAGGGAGCACTGCTCACACGAGACCCAAGCTCCACGTACATCACTTCTGCACTCTGCTGCAAGACATCAGGCCAGGGACAGGGAGGGGGCTGGCTAGTCAAGCTGGTCCTGCTGCCACCACTGCCTCCACAGCCCTTGTCCCCTACTGCTGAGGCTGCAGCTGCCATTGGGGGTACTTGTTACTGCTTACAAGGCGGAGGCGGCTCCTCCAGTGACAGGTAGGAGTGGGGGGCTTGATGTTGTGCGGGGGGCGGGAGAAGCGGGGCTTTGGGGATCAGTTTGGGTCTGGGGAAGCTGTGAAGGGGTGGGGGTTGGGAGGGTCAGCTAGGGTGGATATACAGTGATGGTCTTCACCTGGGCTCCTGGGAGGCAGAGGAGCTAGGGCCCGCTGGTCAGGAGCAGTAGCAACAGGGAGCGGTCATGCTGGGACCAGGCTGGCTGGGTCCTGGGAGCCTGGCTCACGCAAGGGGTGGCTAGTGGTTGTTGTCTTGCACCATCCAAGACAATGGTGGCGGTGGGGGCACCAGCAGAACTTCAGCAGCAGCAGCAGAGTGAGTGGGAGCGAGGTGGCCGCTAGTCCTTCCCCATCCTCCCTTCTCCTCACCTTCACACTGCTCAAGCTCACTGCCCGGCTTGCCCCTTTGCCCAGAAGTATGGGCACTATTGTGTGTGTACAAGCCAGAACTGATTTTAAATCTTTAATAACTCTGTTTTGGCTGCACCACAGACTCTCAGACTTCAGCAGCACTTGATGGACATCTCAGACTACAAGACTGTGAAGTCTCATGGCTCAACTATTCTAGGGGGAGGAGATATCGATGGTTCAAAATTCTCGGGACATAATGCATTTTAACCACCAGCAATTACCTTTTAAAGAGTTATAACTCTTAATTTTCTGGCTGGATCATCTTCAAATTGTGCATGTATGACAGTCCCTACAAATATAAGCCATGGTTACATTTTCAGAGCTGTAGCTCAAGTGGTTTCCTCAATATCGAGGCTTCAGCAGTTCCCTGTTTATAATGGAGAGCAGTTCTGCCTAAGGGTAAATAACCGTTCCCCTTTAACATGTTCCACACCACTCGTGATTTAAAAAACTTCTATCGTATCCCCTTTGTCATCTCTTCTCCAAGCTGAAGAGCCACAACCTATTCAGCCTCTCTTCATAGGGGAACCGTTCCACACCCTTTATCATTTTTGCTGCCCTTCTCTGTACCTTTTCTATTTCAACAATATCTTTTTTGAGATGAGGCGACCAGAACTGCACACAATATTCAAGGTGCGGTCACACCATAGACTTATATAGTGGTATTATGATATTTTCAGTTTTATTTTCTATACCTTTACAAATAATTCATAACATTGTTTTGTTTTTTTTACTGCCGCCACACACTGAGCTGAGGATTTCGATGTATTGTCCACAATGACTCCAAGGTTCTTTTCCTCAGTGGTTAGTCCAAAATCAGAACCCAGTATTGTGTACATAACATTTAGATTGTTTTTCCCTATATGCATCACTTGTCCACATTAAATTTTATCTGCCATTTAGATGCCCAGTCACCCAGTCTCTCAGGATCTCCCTGCAATTCTTTACAGTCCTCTCATGTTTTAACTACCTTGAATAACTTGTATCATCTGCAAATTTGATCACTCCTTGCTCCCCTTTCCAAATCATTAATGAATACATTAAACACCACCGGTCCCAGTACAGGTCCCTGGGGCATTCCAGTATTTATTTCTCTCCATTGTGAAAACTGACCATTTAGTGGTCCTATCGTTTAGTCAGTTACCAATCCACAAAAGGACACTATCTCCTATCCCATGACTTTTTAATTTCCTCAAGTCTCTCATGAGGGACCTTATGAAATGCATTATGAAAATCTAGATACACTATATCAAGTGGCTGCCCCTTATCCACATGCTTGTTCACACCCTCAAAAAATTCCAATAGATTAGCGAGGCATGACTTTCCTTTGCTAATCCATGGGTATTTTCAGACGTTACAGGCCGTTTGGCCCACCACGTTGAATCCTGGACTGGGATCTCTCTCAGATCCTGGCCATGATCCCGGCCTTTAGATGTGCCGGCTCCATCCCGCTGGGGAATCTCGGGGGGGGGTGAGGCTGCGCGGTGCGACGTGCGGCCACAGCCCTGCCCCCCCCCATGCTCCCACGGCCACCTGCCCTCGGGCTGATGTGCCCAGACATCCACCGTGGTGACAACTGGCAGAGATTAAACAGACATTACCATGATCGCTGCCACCACATGGAATCCACTGGGATTCACTGTGGTGAGGAGCGATTTTGTAACATCTGAAATTACCCCATGTTGACTCTTCCCAGTGGATTTATCAAAGGAAAGTCACAAAGGAAAGAAGCCAAAAGCAATCCAGAGATTATCAGGTGAGACATTTTAAGTGGGGACAGGGAAGTATTAGTGATGCACGTAATATTCCTCATCAGGAGTACCATACACAGCTCTAGACACCCATATTCAAAAAAGATTAATTCAGATTAAACAAGTGTAAAGAAGGGCTACTAGAATGGTGACAGGAAACGAGAAGCTATGGGTGGAATCAAATGAAACAATAGTCCACATTAACCTTCACCAAGCATGTTCCCTTCTATCAGGCCTCCACGTGGCCACCACAGAGCTGCCACTCACAGTGGAGTCTAGGGACATTGTGCCCACTGAGTGGGCCAATCAGGGCTAATGGGTGTCCACATCTTATCAATTAAGTTTGCCCACAGCCTTACCGGTATCCAGGTCCACTAGCACATCAAGTCCCACCTAGCATATCCAGCTGGCTGAGAGGCAGAAAAGGAGATCTGTAGTGCACCTCTCAGTTGAGAGGTGGCCGCGGTGAGGGAGATCACTAGTGCCACTATTGGAAGCTGCGGCAAACACATGAAATATGAGCAGGGGGATGCCCATGATAAACATGTGATTGACGTAAGAACATAAGTAGTGCTGTACCAAGTCAGATCCACAGTCCATCAAGCCCAACATCCTGTCTCCCAACAGTGGCCAATCTCTGTCTCTTGGGAGCAGTACCCAACGGGTCACAATGGGCAATCAATTCCCTGTTGTTCCAGTTCTCCACAGGTTATGTCCCCAAAACCTACTTGGTTAATAGCCATTAGTGGACCTATCATCCAAGAACTTCTCCAATCCCTTTTTAAAACTAGCTATTCTGCTGGCCTTGACCATATCTTCTGGCAACAAATTCCGCAAGTTAATTGTGCGCTGAGTGAAAAAATACTCTCTTTAATTGTTTTAAATCTGCGGCCAGTTAATTTCATGGAGTGTCCCCTTGTTCTAGTTCTGTTAGAGAGAGTAAATTTACAAAATCATGAATGGCACAGAGCAAGTAAATAGGGAACTGTTATTAATCCCTTCTTATAGTACTAGAGCTAGATAACACCCTATGAAATTAACTAACAGCAGATTTAAGACAAGTAAAAGGATGACCAGGGGGTAAAAGGTGCACTCAGAGAGGATAAGGCCATTCTAGAGAAGCTGAATTAATTATTTCCTTCAGTCTTCACTGCAGAGGATGTTGCCAGAACTGTTCTTTGTAGGTGATTAATCAGAAGAGCTATCACAGATCGACATGACTCTAGAAGAGGTTCTAGAGCAAACTGACAAGCTAAATAGTAACACATCACCAGGAGCAGATGGTATACACCCCAGAGTTCGGAAGGAACTCAAATCTGAAATTGCAGACATACTACTGGTCATTTGTAACCTATCGCTAAAATCTGCCACTCTACCTGAGGACTGGAGGGTAGTGAATGTAATGCCAATGTCTAAAAAGGGCTCCAGAGGCAATCCTGGAAACTAGAGACCAGTGAGCCTGACATCTGTGCTGGGGAAAATGGTGGAAACTATTATTAAAAACAGAATCATGGGGCATATTGATAAACATGGCTTAATCCATGGGAAGGGTCAACAGAGATTTAGCAAAGGGAAGTCGTGCCATCTGTTGGAATTTTTTGAGAGTGTGAACAAGCATGTGGATAAGGGGGAGCTGGTTGATATCTGGATTTTCACAAAACGTTTTATAAGGTCCCTCATGAGAGACTCTTAAGGAAATTAAAAAGTCATGGGACAGGAGGCAGTGTCCTATTGTGGATTGGTAACTGACTAAAGGATAGGAAGCAAGGAGTAGGACTAAAAGGTCAGGTTTCACAATGGAGAGAAGTAAATAGTGGAATGTCCCAGGGATCTGTACTAGGACTGGTGTTTAATGTATTGATTAATGATCTGGAAAGGGGAGCAAGGAGTGAGGTGATCAGATTTTCAGACAACACCAAGTTATTCAAGGTAGTCAAGATACAAGCGGACTGTGAAGAATTGCAAGGGGATCTTGTGAGACTGGGTGACTGGGTATCTAAATGGCAGATGAAATGTAATGTGGACAAGTGCAGAGTGATGCACTTAGGGAAACCAATCCAAACTATATGTACACAATGCTGGGTTCTAAATTTGGACTAACCACTCAGGAAAAGAACCTTGGAGTCATTGTGAACAATACATTGAAATCCTCAGCTCAGTGTGTGGCAGCAGTAAAAAAACAACCCAAAACAGAATGTTATGAATTATTCATAAAGGGATAGAAAATAAAACTGAAAATATCATAATGCTACTATATAAAACTATGGTGTGACCGTACCTTGAATATTATGTGCAGTTCTGGTCGCCCCGTCTCAAAAAAGATATAGTAGAAATAGAAACGGTAAAGAGAAGGGGAACAAAAATGATAAGGGGTATGGAACAGCTACTCTATGAAGAGAGGCTGGATAAGTTGTGGCTCTTTAGCTTGGAGAAGAGACGAGTCACAGAGGGGATACGATAGAAGTTTATAAAATCATGAGTGGTGTGGAACACCTTAATAAATAATGGTTATTTACCCTCTCAAATAGTTCTAGGTGTAGGATACTCCATGAAACTAACAGCTAGCAGATTTAAAACAAATAAAGGGGAAAAAAATTTCACTCAACACATAATTAACTTGTGAAATTTGTTGCCAGAAGATGTGGTCAAAGGCAGTAGTACAGCTGGGTTTAAGAAAGAGTTGGACAAGTTTCTGGAGGGTAGGTCCATTAGCAGCTATTAGGCAGGTAGGATTGGGGAATGTAACCTCTTACTGTCAGGAGCTGGGAGTGAACAACAGGGAATGGATTGCCCCATAGTGACCTGTTGGGTACTTCCTCTAAGTGACTGAGATTGGCCACTGTCGGTGGCAGGTGCTGGGCTCGATGGACCATTGTCTGACCCAGTATGGCACTTCTTATGTTCTTAGATCAAACTAGTGGTAACATGACCCCATCTACAGATGGTGTGATCCTGCTTCTGGGTCACTTCTGCTCTGAAGCCAACAGAGAAGGCCACAGTTGAAAACAAGCCAGTGGGTGGAGTAACCTGGTCAGACTCATCAGTGCTGGGGTGTTACAATGAATTTTATCTTGGATGCTCAGCTGGTGGGTCTTGCTTGTGTGTTCAGGGTCTGACTGATGGCCAGTTTGAGCTGAGGCAAAATTCTTGCCGAATCCCTAACTGGCTGATGTCCCTGTGGCAGAAGCTGCCAGGAGCTGCCCTGCCCTTTCCCGCTGACCTTCACTGACACTCTGGCTTCCAGTTGCTACTAGTCAGGATTTCGCAATACCAGGGGAAGGTACAGCCAGGTGGCCTCCCAGGGACCAATCACAGTTGAGGGGTAGGGGGCTTTTAAAAAGAAAAGCCACACCTCTCAGGCTCTCTTCCATTTTGTCTTCTGTTTGCTCTAGACACTGAGCTGGTGCTGAGGAGCTAAGGGAATGGCTCCTGGCCTGTTGGGATTAAACTAAACCTAAGGACTGAACCCCTTTGCTGCAAGGCAAAGGAGCACCTGAAGCTGTAAGTAATTGAATGTTAGATCTGAGGGACCAGTTTAGGCCAGATGCTTCTAAAAAGGCCATTGTGCCTAAACTGTTCTGATCAATTGCTTTTGCTCAAGGATTCAAAATACCT
>QEPC01000856.1:1284488-1298657 GCA_003113815.1 Sphenodon punctatus
GGGTCCTGCAGTCAACAACACCTTGTGATCAACAGTGTCAAAAGCTGCTGATAGATCTAATAGGATTAACAGGGTGGAATTCCATCTGTTGATCATTGAGCAAGGCCACAAGCGCAGTCTCAATGCAATGCCCAGGACGAAAGCCAGACTGAAAGGGGTCCAGGAATCTGATAGCATCCAGGTGGGCCCAGAGCTGACACACTGCCACCACATCCATCTTCCCTAAAAAGGGAAGGTTATTTTTATTTTTTATTTATAAATGGTGGCTCAGGGCAGCCAACAATTTTCATAAAATATATAAAATACAAAAACACATACTATAAAACACAATATAACATAAAAACCCAACACTCATAAAACAATAAATAGGTATCCTGTAAATAAATAAATAAATAAATAAATAGATCCCACCCTACCCACACCCACCCACTCCCTTTCCCTCACCAAATGCCCGGCGAAACAGCGAGGTCTTACACTGTCTTTGGAAGAAGGATAGATCAGACGACAGCTGAACCTCTACCAGGAGGGAGTTCCACAGCCTTGGAGTGGCCACCGAGAACGCCCTCTCCAGTTTCCTGACCATAGGGGCTGATCCAGGACCTGGGTGTGTGTGAAATGGTCCCACAGATAAGTAGGGCCCAAGCCGTTTAGGGCTTTAAAGTCCAATACCAACACCTTGAATTGAGCCCGGAAGACTATGGGCAGCCAGTGCAATGAACAGAGTACTGGTGTAATATGCTCACAGTGACCCATCCCTGTAAGGAGACGGGCCACCACATTCTGCACCAGCTGCAGTCTCCAGACTGTCACCAAGAGTAGCTCCACGTAGAGTGTGTTGCAGTAGTCCAATCTCAAGGTGATGAAGGCATGGATGATGGTGGCAAGGTCAGAGCCTGAGATATATGACTGAAGCCGTTCACAAGATGTAACTGGCAAAAAGCACTCCTCACCACAGCCGTCACCTGAGCATCCAGGTGGAGCTGTGAATTGAGGAGTACTCCTAGACTCTGAACCTGATGGACCAAGGATGAGCAGACCCCATAAATGATGGGGACCTCTCCCACACCCGACCCCCCAGCCCACTCACCAGCATAACCTCTGTCTTGTCAGGTTTCAACTTCAGACAGTTCACGCTCATCCAGTTCCACACAGCCGCCAAACACCAAGTAAGCACCTAGACATCTGGGTCTGGGTCAGATGAAAATGAGAGGTATACAGATGACACTGAACCCCAAACCCTCTCACGACCTCTCCCAACAGCTGCATATACAAATAATAATAATAATAATAATAATAAATTAATAAATAATAATGAATTAATAGTTTATTTGATGTGGCCATAGGCCATTGCCAAAACAATAATATAACATACAAAGACAAAAAAAACACTCAAATAGGAGACACAAAAGCATACACCAACAACATTTTAATATAATCAAAAAGATAACAGTGCCATGATCCGTATACTTCTACATCTAATAGTAATTTTGTTTCAAAGAAAAGGAGCCTCAAATTAGAAGCAGACATAAAAAAATTCAAAACGGCTTGAGTTATTTCAAAAGAGGTATTAATTAATAAAGATTTATTGTTTGACCAGTGGTCATAAACAAAATTTAAAACAAACACAAAATTTAAAATGACCACAATGTACAGAGCAGGAGTCATTTCCATCAGGTACGACAAATCAAGTTTTCAAAATAAGTACAATTATTTTATTCATTGCCCGCCCAACTGATCCAGAACTATATAATCCATAATACACCATAGTATAAATATCAAAGTTGGTTTTAAGATAATTCTCCATTGGCACCATTTATCCGCCTTTGCCGAATCGCCAAAGCACCTTGGCAAAATTTTGCCACTAATTTCGTGACCTCTGAGCTCTGAGAACAAAACCATTTTTTAAGTATAACAGGTCATGAGAACATTTTTATATCCTTTAACAAAGGCGTCAATAAGGTATTACGCAACTGTGTATAAGCTGTACAGTGCAAAAGGACATGTGAAAGACTTTCAATACTCCTTTGATTACAAAGGGTACAGAATCTCAACCCTTTGTCTATTCCCCTATAACGTCCTTCCGTCCAGGCCGAAGGAAATAATTGAAAGCGAAACAATGTAAAAGCTCGCCTAAGTTGGGGTTCGTTCCATAAGCAAAGATAACTATCCGGGCTGTCAAGCATCTGAATAATGTGGTACTCCGGAGCAATTTTTTGCGTGTTAATTTCAGATTGGAGCCTTTGGAATTCTTGATCTAGTATTCTACACTTAATCATACTCCGTGCCCTTAAATAATCATAAGAGTTAAAAAACTCTCTGGAAAAGCCTAGGTTTTGCACCTCTTCCTCCATCCTTAATGACCATTTCCTGTTTTCCCCCTGGATCAATCTTAAAAGACCAATTTCTGGCCTATCGGTACTAGTCTTGAGCCA
Source organism: Sphenodon punctatus (assembly GCA_003113815.1). Lineage (NCBI taxonomy): Eukaryota > Metazoa > Chordata > Lepidosauria > Sphenodontia > Sphenodontidae > Sphenodon > Sphenodon punctatus. The sequence goes on from QEPC01000856.1 coordinate 1,286,921, forward strand.
GAAGGATATCATCACTATCAAAGACCTAGCTCTGATCGATGACACCTTGGTCTCTGCTCTTAATAGGGCCGCCGGAGTTCCCTCCGGTAGCCCAAGAATTATTCTAAGAAATTTGTTTTGGAATTTGTCCAGTCTATCCAAGTAGTCAACTCGCCAAACAGGAATTGCATAGAGGAGCTGTGCAAGTGTTTTGGCTTCAAACAGTTTCAGGGCCGGGGGGACCATCTGGCCGCCTCCTTTATAGAAAAAGGAGACTATAGCTGCAATAGATTTATTTGCTTGGAGTTCCACGTAATTGAAATGGCGAATCCATGAGCCAGTCGCAGCTATATAAACCCCCAAATATTTAAACTCATTTACCTGCTCTAGGCACTCTTCACCCATTCTCCAACTATAGGTATTTCTTCCAACCCTCCGACCCGAAACCAATACTTTAGTTTTGTCATAATTCACTGTCAAATCCTCACTCCTACAGTATGCTTCGAATTTATTAAGGGTCCTACTCAAACCTATTGGCGTCTGAGAGATTAAAACTGCATCGTCTGCGTAGAGAAGAACTGAAATACTTCTGGAGCCCAATTTTGGGGGATGAAGAGAAGCATCCCTCAAGTATTCAACTACATCATTTAAGAATAAGTTGAATAAAGCCGGGGCCAATATGCATCCCTGTCTAACCCCTCTATGAACTGCAATTTTATTTGTCAAAGGCAAGGAATGTACTACCCTCACTTGCATGGTAGTCTCCGTATGTAATTTAGTGATTAGATATACAAGATGTGGGTCCATTGTGGTTCTTCTCAACTTGTGCCAGAGCCTATCCCTATTGATTGAGTTGAAAGCCGCTCGCAAATCGACAGAACACATGTAAAGCTTAGATTTTTTGCTTTGCCCGTGGCATTTCCTACCAGTATATTTCATTATTATGGAGGTCAGTGTGTGAATTTGGGTCACTGTTGACATGTTCTTTCTAAAACCAGCCTGTTCTGGCTCAAGGAAGGAGGTCTGGTCGATCCAATCCTGAAGTTTCCCCAAGAGGAATCTGGCGTACAGTTTGCTGATTACACTCAATAAACTAATTGGTCTATAGTTCCCTGGACACTGAGGGTCCTCTTTCTTATATATTGGGATAACTATACTCATGAGCCAATTCTTCGGGATATTCCCCTGTTGTTGATGTAAGTGAAAACAGCTGCCAGAATAGCCGACCACCAGTCTATCTGGGATTTCAGAAGTTCCACCGGGATAAAATCTCCTCCCAGCGACTTACCCGATTTTGTATTCAAAATCAATTTTCTCACAGTATCAGAGGATACTGGAGACCAACCAGGCATAAGGTCAGTCTTGCATATTTGGAGATTTCATAATTAAAGTATTCTGGAACACCGATGTATAGTGCAGTTCCCAGTCCTTTTGCGGGACCAAAGCTGCCATCCCTACAGTCATATCAGCCCCAGTATTTTGGTCCATGGCCCAAAATCTTTTTTGGTCCCCTACTTGCACCGCCACCTCCAGTGCCTTTCATTGGGATTTATAAAAATCTCTCTTTTTGGAGCCCATCAACCTTCTATATTGCATCCTAGCATCCCAGAATGCGACTGTCGTTACAAGATGGTACACGTAGACATCTCCTAGCTAACCTTCTTGCTACCTTCCGGGCATACCTACATTCTTTGTCAAACCAAGACGGCTTATAGGAAACTGCAGGACTCACTGGTCTTAAAGCCGACAAAGCCGGTTGGAATGCGCTTACTACCTTCTCAAAAGCCCCTATCACGTCTCCCCTGCTGTCTAAGATCAATTTGGTCAGTGTAGCAGTAACATCCTGTTTTCTAAGTATCTCGCATTCTTGAGCCACTTGATCAGACCACTTTTTCCTTTTTATTAGGAATAAGTGATCAGGGCAGATAGAATTAAGTGGCGAAACCAGGGACCCATCCTCAGGGACTATTGCTATTATTAAAAACAAGGGGAAATGATTTGTAAGAATAGATGGCGTAATCAAAAAGTCCACGACAAACTTTATTAAATTGCTTGAAATTAACATATAATCAATTACGCTATTTCCCCTCTGAGAGCTAAATGTATACTGGCCAAATAGATCACTTCCAACTAGACCATTTAATACTATCAAATCAAGCAAATCCATCATTTCCATTAACTCCTTGGCCCTTGGACAGCTCACTGTGTCTCTAGAACAACGTACCAAATTATAAGGGGTAGTAGATGGAATATCCAACCCTCCTAACCCTAAAGTCTCCTATTTATTGCCCAGTCTCGTCTTGAAGTGTCCCCCCCTCCCCACCCAGTATTACAAATGCTCTACTGAATCGCACCCTTGCCTTCTGTAGTATATCCATAATGGAACCCCATACACTGTCATTATAATATACAGATGCAGCAGGAGGCACGTACAAGTTTGCTACTAGAAGTTCCATGTTCTTATTTATCCTATTTATCCTAGAATACCACAGGCCCAAACAAGGGGGACAGAGTCGACTAGCTTCAAAAAAATTCCGAGTGACTCAGGAATAAGCACTGTTACTGCACCCTGGGGTCTACCACCCACCCTAGAGGCATGGGCAAGGATGGTATAACTCTTAAACCCCTGTGGTGCAAGTACTTGAACGGCCCAAGTCTCTTGTAACAGTATAATATGAGCTTTCACAATACATTTCAAAAAATCTACCTCCCTCAACTTTGTTCTAATCCCCGCTATATTCCACGATAAGATTTTTAAACGAGTGTGTGTGTGTGTGTGTGTGTGTGTGTGTCTGTAGACTCTAGTTAATTTAAGTCCTTAAAAGGGGGCATTAGATCTATCTTCCTTCTTTCACTATCTCTCTCCTTCTTCCTATCCTTGAAGCAAAACACCCCTGGTAGCAGACAACCAACCGTATTCCCTGCCCCTGAGGGGCCCAAGGCATTTGCCACTACCTCCTCAGGAGCAGAGAGACCTCCTGCTATTTCCTGCCCTTGTAATGCCTTATTCAAGGCAGGTAGCACAACTTCCTCCAGTCGTGTTTCCTCCATATTCCTAACTTTACTACTATTTCCCTTTACCATAAAATTTACAGAGCTTTTCCCCACTCGGGGTGTTGAGGCAGCTGTAGGATGCTCCACTTCGATCAAAGACTGAGAATACACAGAGATCCTTGTCTCACTTGAGCCTAATCTCTTACTATTCCCTCCCATCTTCTTAAAACTCTTCCTCGACCTCTTAGCTTCCTCTAGTCTAATACAAAACTTATCCAAACCCAGGCAGATCTTGTTAAGGTTAATAACTAAAACCCCATCTCCCGGGCTTAATGCTCCCTTTTGCCCTTCCCTTTGTCTACTGGAACTCTTCACCATACCTTTACCTACCCCCTGCTGCCCTGCCTCTTGTACTTCCATTTCTACCGCATCCCGTTCCGTAAGAACAGTCCCTACCTGAGCATCATTCAATGGGTTCCCTGCTCCTGGCTTATCATCAAAAGCCTTCCCACTCCTCCCCTTTTTCTGGCTCTCCTGGTCTAAACCTGCTACTCCTGCTCCCCTATCATCCATCTGAAGAATGCTAGAGGTGTAAACCTCTCGTTGATTAAGGGCCTCTTTGTTCTTGATGATCAAATCAACTAAACCAGCAGAACGGAAGGTAACCTGCAATATCCACCGCTTTTTTGTATTCGGGATATGATCAATGTCCAAAATATCATTCCTAGAGACTGTATCCCTCAGTAAAATTCTGAGATGTTCCGTGATATCGCGGGGCGTGTTCCAGAAGGGAAGTATCCCTGAAGGGAGAGGTAATATAATAAACAGAAGGGCTAGTGGGACATATGTAAAATTTCTATGGCTTTCCAACAAAGCCAATTCTTTAGGAGCTGGATCAGCTATCACATCCTTATTCGTAGCCACAGGTCATTGAGGAATACTGCTTCTCTCTTCTACTATCTTCTCTGAGGCATTCCTCCTTTCAGAGGGAACTTGCGAGGGGTTTAGAGCCATAACTTTATCCTCAATTTTATTCAACTTAGTGATCAATACCCGCATAGTATGAGAGGTTATTATAGCTAAGTCCCCGAGCAAATCCAAACAACCCTCGTCCTGATGCTCTAAAAGACTGACCCTCTCAGAGTCCCTCGTCTCGTACTCCTCATTTGCCCCCACTACTAGAACATTTGATCTAGTTTCCTTGCACCCAATGAAACTGTGGGGTTCCGACTGTGCCGATGTTTCACCAAGCCTACTAGTTGACCTTTCTCTGGTAACCAGGGGGTTGTTTTTATCAGAAAAATACATACCAATCCTTCTTTGCTTTGCCATATTTACACCAGGGGAAGATTCTGGCACTGTTTCGTTTCTGGGTAGACATTTCCAACCCTAAGTCCTAATTTTTGTTTCCAGTGAACACACACAACTAATACACCTTCCCTGGACTCAAGGAGGCTCCCCAACTCCCCAACTTTTCCACTATTGGTACTCGACCAGAAAATTTCTTTCCTCGAATCAGGGCCAAAGCAGCTCAGCTCCCAGGGGCTCCAAAGGGTGCGCCTAAGGGTGCGCGCCCTTGTACGTGCAGCCCTTAGGCGCGCGACCCTTAGGCGCACGACCCTTAGGTGCGTGGACCACGGCGCACACCTATGGCGCTGCCATAGGCTCTCAGATCTTTAGTGACCCCCAGCAAGCAAACTCCGCCCCCAGTCCCGGTCAAATTAATGCAAGGCAGGTGAGATGGGATCTAGCAGCAGCCCCGGCTCGGCTCCGGACTCTCCATCTCTATGCACTGCTGCCGTAGGATCTCAGAACTTTAGTGACCCCCGGCAAGCAAACTCCGCCCCCAGTCCCGGTCAAATTAATGCAAGGCAGGTGAGATGGGATCTAGCAGCAGCCCCAGCTTGGCTCCAGACTCTCCACCTCTTTGGCATCCAAACACTCACAGCTTCAGACCTCCAGTGCTCTTGCTTGCTTTCCTCTGCAGAGTTTCACATCATTACCAACAGTCTCCAGGGAGCTCCTTCCTCCTCTGCTTCCAGGCACAGATTGACCTCAAAAGAGGTATCGTTTAAAGCAATCTCCAGCAAACAAAGTTCTGTTCTTCCTGGAAACTTTTCCAGGAAAAAGAAAAGAAATTCCCTGCACAAATGGTCATACAGATGACAGTCAAATAAAATATGTTGAGTTGACTCTGTAGTTAAATTATCATAGGGACAAAGACAATTCCCATAAGCTAAACCAGAGAAACATCCCTCAAACACTTTTGTGGGTAGAGCATTTACACGAGCACACAAAAATAAATACTTTTCCCTAAATGTAAGAGATGTTGTCAGGTACTTAGCCATTTCCCCTTGCTCTGGCACCCATGATACATATCTAGCCATATGTGGGGAGTTTCTTACCCTAGCTAGGTCCTCCTGCCTTTGGATGTCACCGATTCTTGAAAGAATCTCAGATCTAACCACTCCTACATTTTTATTAGCAAAATAATCATGTGAAAAACCCAACCTTAACAAATGGTTGTCAATAGCTTTTGTCCAAGGATTCTTATATGTATCTTCCAGCATGTACTTAACAAGCCTCATACTGTTAAAGCTGGTTATCCTAAGCCAAAACTTAAAGGTAAGCTCCCACGCTGCTGTTGACCAACTCTTCAATCCTAACTCTAACCTAATAGCAGCTGTGAGGGTACCTATTGGGACTCGCAGCAGGCTTTGCAGAAAGCATGACTGTAATATGTTCAAATCCAAAGCAATGAGGGGAGCCCAAAGCTCAGCCCCATATAAGAAACCTGTCTTGAGCTTACTGTTAAAAACCTTTACGGCAAGATCAAACCTCTTCCTTCTTAAACCTGCAAAGTACCTCAGAATGGCTTGAATAACACCTTTAGATGCTGCAAGGATTTTCTGGTAATGGGTGTTCCATTTACCGTTTGCATGGAAATGGATTCCTAAGGACTTGAAGGATTTTAGCTGCTGTAAGGTTTGGTTGCCTATCGACCAGTTATAAGTCTTAAGGCTATTAGAGAAAGCAACAATTTTTGATTTATTGAAATTAATGACCAATTTGTTGTTAATACAATAGCTAGAGAAAGCCTCTAAATTGCCTGACTAAACCTATATGAGTTTGGGAGACCACAGCAAGGTCATCAGCATACAATAGGCCTCCCAACACTCTAGAGGCCAGGTTTTTTTTTGAGGGGGGGAGGTTTGGCTGGGCCAAGACAGGGATTGCATCATTTATAAATATGTTAAATAATGCAGGTGTCAAGACACAACCCTGTCTGACTCCTTGATCCACACTGATGTTATTTGTGGTATGCCCTTCATTATCAATTTTTACCATCAGAGAAGAATCCGCATAAAGTCTCTGAATAAGTAAAAGCAACCTCTTTATCTATTGAAGATCTTTTTAGCTTATCTCACAAAAGTGTCCTGTTTATCGAATCAAAGGAAGCTTAAGATCCAAAAAGTCTACAAAACATTTACCATTTACTGCCCTATACTTCTCAATTAAGTGGAATAATATCAGACATTTCTCAACAGTTGATCTTCCTTTCTGGAAGCCAGCCTGTTCAGGATAGAGTATTCTACTTTGGTCCAGCCATATCGTCAACCTATAGTTTAGCATAAAGCTTGCTGATGACACTTAAAAGGCTAATTTGCCTAAAATTTGCTGGGTTTAAATGTGAGCCTTTCTTATAGATTGGAATAACTATGGCTTTTCCCCATCCCACTGGAATTACCCCTGAGCTGTTTATAGCTGAAAATAGAGCCATTAATACAGGGACCCACCAGTCCATATGGGCTTTGATGAATTGAATTTGTACCAGGTCAGGTCCCAGAGCTTTGTTGTTTTTGAATGTCACTATAAGTGTGACTACCTCAAGTTCGCTTACGTTGGGCCAGACCGGTAAATTCTCCATGTCAGTTGCTATAGGTGAGAATTTTCCTTCCGGGTCAGACCCCAAGTACATAGAGCTAAAAAATTCCTCCCAAGAATAGGTGGGAACCTGGAGGGACCAGTCCCAGCGCTCTTTCTGGCTGGAACCATTAATCAGTCTCCAATATTTTTTTTACATCTTTAGCTTCACTGGTTTCCAGAAGGACCAACCATCTTTTCTATATATATATAAATGCTTTGTTATTCTAACCAGATCTTTGCACTCTTTTTAAAATTTAAAGTAGTGGGTTGGCAATTCTGGGAAAGAGCCTGATCGATACATTGATAGACGGCTTTTACCTTTTCCCGGGCTTTCGAAAAGTCTTGATCGAACCATGCCTGGTTCTTGCTCTTTTTATCCCCAGAATTTGGAACAAACTATGAGATACCATTTATATGCTGAAAAATATAAGAGCTAAGACTGTTATAGGCATCAAGAACCACCTGGTCTGCCTCCCTCCCTACAATTGTCTCCTCAATGATGGTACAAAATTCCTCTTCCAATAAAGCTTTAAGTGACCTAGCAAGTTGCTGGCTCCATTTAACCGGATGGTGCTGGCCCACAGAAGTCAAATTTTTAGACGTCACCATAGGAGAGGGCTGATGTCTACTAGCAAGATCAAGCACCAAGGTCAATGGTAAATGATCAGTCACTAAACAGGGATCTACTACGAAATCTTTTACAAAAGTCAGAACATTTGATGATACAACAACATAGTCCACTACGCTTGAGCCTTGTGGTCCTACAAAGGTGTATTCACCTGTTCCATCACTGAATCCAGAGCCATTAACACCATGCAAGTGTAATCCTGCAATCAGATTCGCAAATCTGATGGCAGAAGAATTTATTTTCTTATCCTTAGATGTCAGATAACCTATCTGAAGGGTCAAAAGCCGAGAACTCACAATGCAAGGCGAGAGATTAATCATCCGGTCCCATCCTTGCATTAAAGTCCCCTATCAGGATAAATAGGGCCTTTGGATACTTGGTCAAAAGGTCCTCGATCAGACATTCAAAACTGGCCCAGATCCTGGTATCAAAGGAGCCTGCATTGCAGGGGGGACATATACAGTTAATAGAATAATCAAATGAGCATCGTACCTTAATACCAACCCTAGAGCAAAGGGAGGGAGATTAATTTCTGATATATTAACCTCCAAACTTTCAGAAATCAAACACTCCAGACCCCCACAAGGGTGTCCCCTAGATTTTGTGGAGCTAGCCAGGACACAAAAGGATCTATAATGCTCCAACTCCAATATGTCCTTGGCCCAGGTCTCCTGGATTAAGATAACTTGGAACTTTTTTATGTGAAAAAGAAAATCCATATTCCCCTGATGAGCCTGCAACCCAGATGAATTCCAAGAACAAATAGAGAAGAAATCAGGTTCATGGCATTGTAAGGATCATGCCTCAGCCAGCAAATTGGTCTCCAAAGGCAAAGAAGGATCCTGTGGGATGGAATTAGACAATATACCTTCCTTATTCTTTATTAAAGATTTATTCATTGGCTCCTTTTTCCCCCTTTGGGTTGTTAGTACTTTAGACAGGTTGACTTCTTCTTTCACAGGGGATAAAAGAGAAATAGACAGGGGAGGAACTGCTGCATCTAACGTATTTATATCCGTGGGCTGGGGAGTTGTAGAAGAGACTAAATCCATTGCCAAGTTGAGAAGCCTGGTATTAATTGGAGCAGCACTCCAAATCCTTGAGCAGTTTCTATTTGCTCTGCTAAAGCATATACACATTGAACAGGAGGGGGGACAGAATAGGACCTTGCGGAACTCCACACTTGAAGTACTGGGGAGATGAAGAATGGTCCCCCAGCACCACTTACTTACTTCTTCTGGCCAGGAAAGAACAGAACCATTCAAGAATGATGCCGCCTATCCCAGCACGGTCCCACAAGCAGGTCATCAATACCTCCATTGTCAGTGGTATCAAAAGCAGTCGACAGATCTAACAAAATCAGCAGAGTACACCAATCTTTGTCTAACTTGCGACAGAGGTCATCGACAAAGGCCACAAGCACAGTCTTGGTGCCATAACCTGATCAGAAGCCAGACTGCGAGGGATCCAGAAAACTGATGCTGTCCAAATGCACCTGAAGCTGCTGAGCCACCTCTGTTCAATAACCTTCCCTAAAAAGGGAAGGTTAGAGACTGGCTGAGAGCTGGCCGGGGAGTCAGTGTCAAGAGATGGGTTCCTGAGCAGAGGCTGCACCACAGCCTCCTTAATGCACTACGGGACTCTGCCCTCCTGAAGGGAGTCATTGTCCAAACCCCACCAGCAGCGGCCCCTGCATCTCCCGGCTGGCCTTAAGATGGGCACGGGTACAGTTCACAAGATGTGACTCTAATCGCCCTAAGCATCAGCGGGCAGTACAGACTGAAATCGATCAAGAAAACCGGACAAGGCGGGGCATCCATAACCTCTAGTTCCACCACTGCACTAAGTGTGGCATCAAAGTTGTGGTGAACAAGAGCAGTTTTCTCTGCAAAGTAATCAATAAACATGTCACAGCAAGCACTGGAAAAATCCAGTTCCAGGCGGAGACAGGCCAGACTGACCAGCCCCTTCACCACCCAGAAAAGCTCAGCCCGATGCGACTTTGCAGATGCTATGATGGCAGCAAAGAAACCCTTCTTTGCTGCCTGCCCAACCACAGCATATGCTCTTAAACTGGCTGTATGCTGCAATCTGTCAGTATGAGTACGACGCCACCATCACATTAACTGCCTCCCCTCCTGCTTCAACCACTGCAGGTCCTCCATGAACCACAGGGCCCTGCAGCATTGATGCCTGGGAAGCAGACACTTGGGAACCATTTGATCAATGGCCTCCAGTGGCATAGTGTCCATTGAGCAACCACGGCTTTATGCTGACGGCCGCCAGGGGCTGACGAGCCCGGTTACGTTTCCCCCCCAATACGATGGGCTACCCACTCCCACTGCTCTCTACTCTCTCCAGGTGGGCAGGCGGGCAGCCGCCTTAGAAAGCCTTGCCTTTCTGTGTAGTCTGGTCCCCCAGTGGTGCTGCATCTTGAGTTTCTGCCTCAGCAGCCGTCTAGTATCAGCTGCTTCCAGCTCTAGCCAGAAGCAGCTGATACTAGGCAGCCACTGGCGGCACACAAATTCAATCCGCAGCACCACAGTGGACCGGACTGCAGCAAGGCAAGATTTCCTAAGGCAGCTGCCCACCCAGGGAGAGTAGAGAGCAGCACGAGTGGGCGGCCCACCACAAGCAGCGCCCCAGCCTCAGCCACCACTTCAGCCGTTGCCCCAGCCATTACTCCACACCCACAGGTAGGTGAGGGAGGGAAGCGGGAGGGGAGGGAGGGCTTGCTGGGTGGGTGGGTAGGTGGGGCCAGCTGCCCCTCTGCACAGTTGGGGGGCGGGGGTTGGAGTGGGCAGGGGAGGCAGCATGAACTAATTATGGGGCTGGGGGGCACAATGGTTATGGGGTGGGGACAGCATGAATTGATTATATAGGGATGTGACTAACTGATTATGAGGTGGGGGCAGTAGCATGAATTGATTATGGTGGCACGAACTGATTATGGGTGGGGTGCAGCGTGAATTGATTATGGGGGCACAAATGAACTGGTTGTGGGTGGGGGCAGTGTGAATTGATGGGGGCACAAATGAACTGGTTATATATCTAGAAGAATGTCTTTTTGCTTGGCATAATGTGCTTAATAGGCTGTATTTTGGGGTGTCGTGTGTATGTGGCTTGGCCATTGGAATTTAGTGCTCTGCATGCATGCTTTATTACTTGCTTTCTGCTTATGAAGTGCTTGTAGTCAGAATTTTGGGAAACACCCAGTTCTAAACCATCATTGAGGGTGCAGTGAGCACAGGCAACCTCCATTTTGAGGAAGGGCAAAAGCATCTTTAAAGTTAATTCACATGCATGAGAGCCAGGCAGCTCCTGCAGGCTGGTCGAGCCAGGCAGTGCCCCTAGGCCGGCAGGAGATGGGGCGGGGGGGCATCTTGATTTCTTGGCCAGGGGCCCATTCCACCCTAGCTACACCCCTGATGGCCTCAGTCAGCAAGGTGTTCCAGAAAGCTAGAAGGTCATAGAGAGAATGATCATCAAGGTCAGAGGGTAACTCCCCAAGAGCATTCCAGAACCCGTCCGGTTTCACAAGTCTCTGGGGACGAACCAACCAAATAGGTTCCGCATGCTTCCGGGGGCAGACATGTGCCAGGAGACAGGCCCGTAGGAGGTAATGATCCATCCATGACAAGGGCACCCACATCCCCCACTAATGGAGCTTCCACCCCAAGGCCGGTGCAGAATACCAAATCCAGAGTATACCCCCCCCCCCATGTGTCAGGCCACTCACTACCTGAGACAGACCCGTGGTTTCCATGGCAGTCAAACTCATGCTCCGCACCATAAAGGCTAGCATCGGCGTGAATGTTGAACTCCCCTAAGACTATTAGCCTTGAAGACTGCAAGATCACCTCCGACATCAGCTCTGCTAGAACATGTAGAGATGCTGCTGTGCAGGTGGGTGCACGATACACTAACAGCAGCCCCAATCTAAATGACTGCTTCCTAGAACAGCTGCTTCTGGAACCAATGAGAGGAGGAGCTATTCTAGATCTAATCCTGAATGGCATGCAGGACCTGGTGCAAGAAGTAACTGTGGCGGAGCCACTAGGCAATAGCGATCATAATATGATCAAATTTGACATAATTTCTGTAGGGAGAAAGATAAAGAAAAGTACAGCAGTAGCATTTAACTTTAAAAAGGGAGACTATGACAAAATGAGGAAATTAGTTAAAAAGAAACTAAAAAGCCCAGTTGCA
>QEPC01000856.1:1298951-1402295 GCA_003113815.1 Sphenodon punctatus
CTAGTCCCAATGAAAATAATACAAAAGAGCATAAACACTGGTAACGTAAATGTAAAGTGTTAATAAGGCAGGCCAAGAGAGATTTTGAAGGGAGGCTTGCTAAAGAGGCAAAAACAAGCAACAAAAACTTTTTCAAATACATCAGAAGCAAGAAGCCTGCTAGGGAGTCAGTTGGGCCATTAAATGAAAAGGGAGTAAAAGGGGTGCTCAGGGAGGATAAGGACATTGCAGAGAAGCTGAATGAGTTCTTTGTGTCGGTCTTCATTGCAGAGGATTTTGGGGAGGTGCCCACGCCGGATCCTTGCTTTGTGGGTGAGGAATTGGAAGAGCTGTTACAAATCAATGTGACGTTAGAGGATGCCCTAGGGCAAACTGACAAACTGAATACTAACAAGTCACCAGGGCCAGATGGCATTCACCCCAGAGTCCTGAAGGAACTCAAATATGAAATCACAGACCTACTGTTAGTAATTTGTAACCTGTCACTAAAATCTGCCACTGTACCTGAGGACTTGAGGGTGGCAATTGTAACCCTGATATTTAAAAAGGGATCCAGAGGCGATCCTGGAAACTACAGACCAGTAAGCTTGACGTCTGTGCTAGGCAAAATGGTGGAAACCATCATTAAGGACAGAATTACAGGGCATGTTGACAAACATGGCTTAATGGGGAAGAGTCAACACGGATTTAGTAAAGGTAAAAGCGATAATATTAAAATAAGATGGGATGTCTCCGTAGTGGAGCAAATATCCAGTCTCTGAGCTCTCGGGAGGAGAGCAGTAGAAACCAGAAAATAGTCTATCGTACTGGACCCTCGTTGTGAATGGAATGTGTAATAGCCTTCTCCATCCCCCTCTAGCCTCCCATTAAGCAGCACAACTAACTCCAGTTCCTCAACCAACTGTTTAAAGGCCCTAGCATTGGTATTTTTCACTTTGTCATGGGATCTCCGTGGGCGGACCTGAAGAGAACTTAGACTGGTCCACCCACTGGGGAAACCCAGCCAGTCCCCTGTTCTTGCATTGAAATCTCCCCCCAAAATCAGAGCAGCTCCTGGATACATTACTCTTGCTGTTTGAACCTCACTTATGATTGCCTCCCATATGTCTGTGCAGAAATAATTAGATGAAACCGGAGGGATATAGGCATTCCCAATCAATAAACCCTCCCCTGAGAGGAGCATGCAGTAATAGAGGGCGAAGTAAGATTTATAATTATTTATTAATTTAAAAGAGGCTAAATTAGATGAACAAGGGGCCAAAAAGGCCAGTCCCCCACTTGCTCTCCCGAATGCCCTAACTGCATTAGCGTGAACTGAATGCACTCTCAAGTCCCCAACTCGAATATCCTCTAGGGCCCAAGTTTCTTGAAACAGACAGATATCAGATGTTTGGAACAAACGGAGAAGATCTTCATCCGACTGGCGGGCCTGCCAACCCGAAATGTTCCATGAGGCAATTTTTAAGGAGGCACTCGGTAGTTGTCATAAGGGAGCCTCCGGGTAACCCGGCAACATCAACTGGCTACTCCCAGCAACTGTCTTCTGTGTACTGACCTCTAAGATTATGTTATCCACTAGGGCAAACATTAAGTCCGGGACTGCCTTAGATGGACCCAGGTTCCCAGGTGGCATGGGAGATGGGGATTGGAGGGCTATACTTCCTGGTCCATTTATGGTTCTGTCCCACAATTGGGGGGCCGGTCTTAAGATTGAATCCCTAGCCCCCTCCCCAAGATCTCCAACCCTAACCAGGGTACTTTCTGAGTTGATAATTATAGGGTCCTTAGAGAGACCCATAGCTCTTTCTCCCCCCCTGGACTCGGAGACATCGTTGAAAATCGCTCTCTGCGGGCGAGAAGTGGGGTGACAAATAGGCATTTTCTGAGGATTACCCCTCTGGGTGGGGATGGAAGATTTCTTTTTGTATAAGTCCAAATGACCCCTAACCTCGGTAGACAAGGCCCCAGATTTAAATTGAGCCAACTGTGAACACAGAGAATCAAGCCTAGACAGCATACTATTCCCCGTACAGTCCACACTCAAGGGTACCCCTAGATTACTAAACGGTTTAGCAGATTTTACAGGGGATTGGACCACTGCGTGGGTTCCTGCTGTGATGACCTCCATGGCATCCCTGCCTTCCACTAGGAGAGGGGGCATATTAGACTCCATTACTTCCCCAATTACTTCCTCTGGAAGCTGATGGTTTGTGGGGGGGGAATCCTACCAATGGAGTCTGGTTACCTTCACTCCTACCGAGCGCTAGAATCCTCCGGTCAACAAAGCTCGTACCGGTTTGCGTAACCTTGTCCTCCAATACCTGAGGAGACTGTCCCCCCTCCTGAACTAACTGACCCATACTAGTTTGAAATACCCTGGATAAAAAAACCGATCTCCCCTCCAAGGAATGTCTCACCTCCCAGATTGCTGTTGCTATTTCAGGTGAAGTGAAGGTAATATTAACCACCTGTCTATCCCTGGATATTATCAGATAGTCCACAGCCTGAATGTGGGTTCTAGTAATTGGGAGATACCTTTGGACAGGGAAATTTACCAACAGTCTAAGGTGCTCTGCTGCATCTAATACAGTGTTCCATAAAGGGGAGTAACTGCCATATAATGGCAAAATTGTGAAAATTAGGTTAGAAGGCAGGGGACTGTAAGAAGCAGCTTGGTTGGGTGGCAACACGGGGAGACCGTTACAGAGAGGGCTTGGTTGGTTCCTCTCCCCTAGCCATGTATTCCCTATGGCCTCATCCTGGGGTAGACTCTGTGGGGCCAAAGCCTTTACCCCAGGAGTCAGCTCCTTACTCTCAGAGGGCCGGAGTAACCCCATACCACCCTGGTTCCCTTGCCAGGGATTATACTCCAGGGGCCTAGCCGGGAATACCACCAGGTCAAGCTTTTCATGTATCTGCTGAACTTGAGAACACATGAATTTGATAGATTCAGCAGTAACCCTCACATGCTTGGACAGAAACTGAATCAAAAAATCACTACCCAAATGACCACTGAGGTCTAGAGCAACTTGTGGGGGCAACAAACTCCTTTCCCGGTTACTAGCAGGAGTTGAATGTCTTGAGGATACCACAAGTTTTCCATACGAAATATGTGCAATTTGGCAGCAGAAGGAGGCCTCCGTAATAGAGTCGTTATCCTGAAGAGAGTCAGTTACCTTACGGGAGAAAAAAGACTCCAGTCTGCGTTGCTTCTGGGTCTTGCTACAGGCAAGCGGGGAAACTGCGGAGGGTTCTGGACGTGGCCTTTTGCTGGAAGCCATAGAGGATGGCTATACTAACCCTAACACCCCGGAAAATGCAAAAACCAGGGGGAGCCAAGCGTCTCGGGCTCCTGTTCCGGATCGCGCCTAAGAGCGCACAAAAGGGTGTGCCCGTGTGCGTGCAGCCCTTTGGCGCACGCTTATGGCGCCACTGTAGCCTAACTGCTGCTTTTATCCTTGCAGGCGCCCGGCTCCCAACCACACTCCGCTCTAGCACAGGTGAAAGGTAAGTGCGGGGGGGAGGGAAAGCCACCTCCAAACTGCTCCGCTACACCGCTGACCCCGTCACTGACTGCTGCTTTTATCCTTGCAGGCGCCCGACTCCCGACCACACTCCGCTCTAGCACAGGTGAAAGGTAAGTGCGGGGGGGGAGGGAAAGCCGCCTCCAAACTGCTCCGCTGCACTATCGCTGGGGCCTTGTCCAATTTCGTGGGGTTCGGGAGGAGAGGTTAGGTCCCCCCCTACCCTTACTAGGAGCAACCTCTGTTTATAGGAGACCTTATTGGTCTGATCATCTTGCCCAACAATTTTGGACCCAAATCTTTGACCCGGAGCTGGATAGTCTTTTCCAGCAGATCAGTCTGGGGGTTTTGGATGCAGTGGGAGGTTTTGAGCAGATTTTGGCACGGTTAACACCGTTGTTAATCCCAAAGGGATTACGACATGGTTTTAGGAGAACCTTGGGTTGGTTCGATAATGACTGTTATTTACAATGGCGAATCCTGAGAGGGAAGGCAAAAAGGCTAAGGAACCATCCATCTGTAGCTGCTAGGAATGTCCTGATGGCAGCGCGGACACACTATCGTCATTTGATTGTGACAAAGAAAACCCAGTTCCAGAGGCAGCAGTGGGCGTGGCTGCAACAGGCAGCCGGCAATGGAGATTCTAAATGTTTGGGGGGCTTAATTAGACAGTTTAGGCAGGGGGAGGTGTCTGGGGGTTCGGTGGTGATATCCTCAGGGATATGGGAAAAGTTTTATGAGGATGTCTATAAGGACGCAGCCTCTTCCTTTCTCCACATCCCGCTAGAAGAACCTGATAGATATCCTCAATAGAAGAGGTGAGGGATTTGATCCTGCTATTAAAAAGTGGGAAAGCTCCCGGTGCCGATTTGGTCACGGCGGAACTCCTGAAGGAAGCCCCGGACTGGTGGGCCGAGCTGTTAACTCCTGTCTTCACTACTATAAATGCGACAGGTAAGATGCCCAAATCCTGGGCAAATAGTATTATTGCTCCAATATATAAAAAAGGAGATCAAGGCGCCCCAGAAAATTATCGCCCAATAAGTCTTCTCAGTATTGTGGGGAAGCTTTATTCAAGGCTATTACTGGGGAGGCTCCAGAGATGGTTGGAAGATGACCAGATAATTAGTTTTGAGCAGGTAGGATTTCAGAAAATCCGTACTACAGTGGATCATGTGTTAGACCTCTCATGTCTGATAAGGAAGATCTTGAGTCAGGGCCTGAAGGCATACTTATGTTTTATAGATCTAAGGATGGCCTTCGATTCCATCAATAGAAATAGACTGTGGGCAAAAATGAAGGAGTATAAGATCGATCCGAGATTGCTGTTTCTAATAATGAAAATGCATGAAAATAACACCCTCCAGGTCAGATGTTCCAGGGAGGGAGCGTTAACTCAAAGGATCAAGGTGGCCAGGGGGGTAAGGCAGGGCTGTCTTTTGGCCCCAGCCCTGTTTAATCTTTACTTGAACGACCTCCCAGATTTCGTAGCTAAAACTAATTCTCATCCACCTGTCATCAATGGCAAGCGAATTACATCTTTATTGTATGCCGACGACACGGTGCTTATTTCCCGCTCTCAGGTGGGTTTGCGTCATGCTATGCTCCAGGTTAGGGATTACTGTTTAAGGGAGGGTCTCAACATCAATTACGAGAAGACCAAGGTGCTAGTGGTAGGTAAGGGGCGGGGGCATAAGCTCCATAAGTGGCAAATAAATGGCCACCAGATCACCCAGGTCCCAAATTTCAAGTACCTTGGTGTTGTCTTCTCAAGTACCCCCTCTTGGGGGGCACAGTGGACCCAGGTAAAAATCCAGGCCAAGCAGTCAGCTGGGGCCATTCGTGGCTTTTACTATGGGAAAGGAGGGAAATTATTACTGCCAGCCTTGAGGCTGTTTCGTGCCAAGGTGATTGGACAATTACTGTATGCCTTTGCGGCTTGGGGGGTGGAATACTTGGAACAGCTGGAATCACTGCAGAACGGGTTCCTGAGGGCCTTACTGGGAGTACCTCGTGGGACCCCCCCCAGATGTTATAGACCCAAAGGGTAAATCCCCTGTACAATCCACCCAAGGGATGCCCTTTAGAATCTAGTTATCTGATAGCTTGGACAAGCTTTACATTAATGCGGGTTCGGGGTGCGTTGTCACCAGTATGCTGATGATACTCAGCTGTACCTCTCCTTTTTCTACTGACCCAGACCCTGCTATCTCGTTGCTATCCCAATGTTTGGAGGCCGTGGCGGATTGGATGCGGCTGAGCAGACTGAAGCTCAACCCAGATAAGACGGAGGTGATGGTGGTGGGGAGGGCGAAGGGGGTGGTGGCCCCCCTAGTTGGGGGGGTTTGCCCTCCTGTAGCTCAGCAGGTCCGGAGTCTGGGGGTAGTATTGGACGCAGACCTGCGTCTGGAGCGGCAGGTGGAGGCAGTCGCTAAGGCTGCCTTCCGCCAGCTTTATCTTGTGCGTAGGCTGCGTCCGTATGTCTCTGGCCCGGACCTGGCCTCCCTCATCCATGCCTTTGTCACCTCGAGGCTCGACTACTGCAACGCGCTCTACGTGGGGCTTCCCTTGTTCTTGGCTCGGAGGCTGCAGCTGGTGCAGAATGCGGCGGCTCGTCTTCTTACGGGGACGGGTCGCCGGGAGCACATTACACCGGTGCTCCGAGCTCTGCACTGGCTGCCGATAGTGTGCCGGGCCAAGTTCAAGGTCCTGGTGATGATCTATAAAGCCCTACACGGTCTCGGCCCCTCATACCTTAGGGACCGCCTCGCCCTTCGCGCCCCAGAGCGGCTCCTGCGGTCTGCCGGGGGTGCCTTCCTGGAGGTCCCCCGTGTTAAGCGGGGGGCCACGATGGAGAGGGCATTCTCGGTGGTGGGACCGCGGCTGTGGAACTCCCTTCTGGAGGAAGCTCGCCTGGCCCCTAGCCTTTTAACATTTCGGCGAAACTGTAAGACCTGGCTGTTTGCCCAGGCCTTTGGGAGGGAGGGTGGGGAGGGAGGTTTTTAGTCCCCTACCCATTTGTTTTTTGGTGTTGTCTAGCCCTGTTTTAATATTTAATATTTGATTGTTTTAGATGGATTTTATTGTATTTTATTGTTTTAATGTTGGAAGCCGCCCCGAGCTGTGTTGCAGGAGGGGCGGGGTATAAATTTATAAAATAAATAAATAAATAAATTTACCCGCCTACGAATGGGGGTATTTCCCTCGGGGATGTTAGAAGGCCGATACCTTGGAATCCCTTGGCAGGAAAGAATTTGTAAGTCCTGCCCTTTACAAGAGCTCGACTCCAATGATCATATTCTGTTTGCCTGCCCCCGGTATGAGGGATATAGAAGAGAGCTCTTGGAAGCTCTAAGGGAGGTGCTGGATATCTCCCCTCAGCTGAATAGATATAGCGCATGTCTGAGTTATAGGGCATGCAAATTGACATTGGCGGTGGCAGTCTTTGGTAGTCGAGTTATGGGCCAGAGGAACGGAATGACTTGATCTGAGGGTAGGGAGTAGTGACCGGGAGGCACAAACTTCAGAGATAAGCCAGTGTGATGTAGGAGGGGGCTGATTTTAAGGCAAATGATGAGAAGCCCTCTTCCAGTAGTGAATGTCACCATTGCAGAGGAAGTCTTGGTTGTAGAAGGCAGTTATGAGCTGAGAAGAAATGAAATGTTGTGTTTATGATTAAATCCCAGCAAATTGAGGATCTTTACTATCGCTACCTGGGATTTAGCCCAGCGTGAGTGTAGTGAGCCAGGTCTTGGATTGAGGAGACTAGCTGATATCACGAAAAGGAGTGTGAGACCAATAGGTGGGGATGGTCACTTTGGTTATATTATTATTTATTTTTTTCTTTTAAACTTGTGGTCAATTGCCAAACCCTGCTGGGATCGGGAGTAAAGGGTGAAAACCCTTAAGGTTTTAATAATTTAATCAGCTATAGCTTGGTTGCTGTCATTTATTTATCTATGTATGATAAGCATTTACATGCTGTGTATTTTGTATTTTGTTGTGTATTTAGGCTTTTTTTACTGGCTATAGTGGTAGCTAGTGCCAATAATAATAATAAAATAAAGTATAAAGTAGTAAAGGTAAGTCATGCCTCACTAACCTGTTGGAATTCTCTGAGGGTGTAAATAAGCATGTGGACAAGGGAGACCCAGTAGATATAGTGTACCTGGATTTCCAGAAAGCATTTGATAAGGTCCCTCATGAGAGACTCTTGAGAAAATTAAAACGTCATGGGATAGAAGGTAGTGTCTTACCATGGATCAGAAACTGGTTGAAAGATAGAAAGCAAAGGGTAGGACTAAATGTGCAGTTTTCACAATGGAGAGATGTAACAAGTGATGTGCCTCAGGGATTTGTATTGGGACCAGTGCTGTTTAATGTATTCATTAATGATTTGGAAAAGGGTGTTAAGAGTGAGGTGCTCAAATTTGCAGATGACACCAAGTTATTCAAGGTAGTTAAAACATGAGTAGACTGTGAGGAACTGCAACGGGATCTTACGACACTGGGTGCCTGGGCATCTAAATGGCAAATGAGATTTAATGTGGACACAAGTGCAAAGTGATGCACATAGGGAAAAATAATCCAAACTATGTGTACACAATGCTGGGTACTAAGCTGGGAGTTACCACTCAGGAAAAGGATCTGGGGGTGGTTGTGGACAATACAATGAAATCCACAGTGCAGTGTGCAGCAACAGTCAAAAAAGCAAACAGAATGTTAGGAATTATCCGGAACGGGATAGAGAATAAAACTGAGGATGTCATAATGCCTCTATACAAATCAATGATGCGACCTCACCTCGAATATCGTGTGCAGTTCTGATTGCCCCATCTCAAAAAAGACATTGCTGAACTAGAAAAGGTACAGAGAAGGGCAACAAAGGTGATCAAGGGCATGGAAGGGCTCCCATATGAGCAGAGCCTTGGTAGGTTGGAGTTCTTCAGTTTGGAGAAGAGACGACTGAGAGGAGATATGATAGAGGTCTGTAGGGATGGGCGAACAGAACCGAGTTCGGAAATTCGGTTCGGTTCGAAAATCGAGTTTGGTCCTGAATGAGTTTGGTCCGAACTCCAAACTTCCGAACAGAGTTTGGAAATTCAAACCCCATTGAACTAAATGGAATATTATCTTATAGGGATAGGTGAACAGAACCGAGTTCAGAAATTTGGTTCAGTTCGGTTCAATTCAAAAATCGAGTTCAATTCGGAAGTTCAGTTCGGTCGACCGAACTGGTTGAGTTCAGTCCGAACTCCAAACTCCCGAACCCTGTTCGCCCATCCCTAGAGGTCTATCAAATCATGAGTGGTGTGGAACTAATTAACAAGGAGCAGTTATTTACCCTCTCAACTAGTACCAGAACTAGGGAACACTCCATGAAACTCATGGGTGGCAAGTTTAAAACAAATAAAAGAAAATATTTTTTCACTCAGCGTATAATTGGGTTGTGGAATCTACTGCCAGAGGCTGTGATAAGGGCCAGTACTATAGCTGAGTTTAAAAGAGGTTTGGACAAGTTTCTGGAAGATAGGTCCATTAGCAGCTATTAGCCAGACAGGATCAGGGAACATGACGAGAGCTGGGGGAAAACAACAGGGAATGGATCCCCCATTGTGACCTGTTGGGTGCTTCTCCCAAGCCACTATGATTGGCCACTGTTGGAGACAGGATGCTGGGGTAGATGGACCACTGGTCTGACCCAGTATGGCACTTCTTACGTTCTACTTCTTATGTTAATCTGTTTCCAACCAAATCAAACAGAAGATGAAGGCCCACTTTACCAGATAGAGTCTGCATCGGATACCTCCTAATGGACTATGTCTCCCTGAAAACAATGGCTACACCACCCCCTCGTCCCTCCAGTCATGGTTGATGCTGCATGGAATACCTGGCTGGAACAAGGTCAGCCAAAACTGGCCCCGACTCAGTGTCCAGCCAAGTTTCTGTGATGCACACAAGGTCAGCCGCCTGATCCAGGATTAACTCCTGGACCGTAGATGATTTATTTATGACCAGCCTCTCATTCAACAACATCAAAACAGGGCCGGAGGGCTCCCATACTTTAACCACCTCCTCATCTGCCTGAGGGGCAATGAGGCAGATGAGGGCAATGAGACAGGCCAATAGCTGGCCGAGGAATCAGCATCCAAGGATGGTTTATTGAGCAAAGGCCAGACAATCGCCATCTTAAGGGAGTCTGACATCCTGTCCTCCTGAAGGGAGGCGTTGACAAGCCAAGCCAGGAATGGGTTTGACATCAGGGCTGGCCTTAGGAGCTGTGGGGACAAGGGCAGGGGAGAAATGTGGGGTCCCAGTCTCCTGCCAGTGGCAAAGCCGCCAACTGCTGGCTCCCTGCAGCAGGCTCCACTGGCAGCGGGCGCAGCAGCAACAGATTAAATTTGCTGCCGTGCTGCCTGCCGCCACTGGAAGTTGCAGGGAGTGTGGGAGAGGCGGGATGTCTGCCTCTCCCTCACTTCTGCTGGCCCCCTCTGCTGCCTGGCTGTCTTGGCCAGGGGGAATGAGGGAGAGGCAGAGGCCCCGCCCCTCCTACATTTCCCCTAGCTGAGACAGCCAGGCAGTGGAGGAGGGGGCACTCAGGGAGTGAGGGAGAGGCAGGGTCTCTGCCTCTCCCTCACTTCTGCTGGCGGCTGGCCCCCTTTGTTGCCTGGCTGTCTCGGCCAAAGGAAATCACCTGGCCAGGGCCGGCCCCACTGCAGCTCGGCTTGGGGCGAGATGTGGACCGGTCAGTCGGCCAGGGGGTCCCCGCACAGGGTCCCCAGCTCCCGGTCACTGTCAGGCTGGGAGCTGGGGACCCCGAGTGCAGGGGCTCCCCCAGGAGTGGGGCCAGGGCAACTGCCCCAAGCCGCCCCGTGGTAGGGTCGGCCCTGCTTGACATCTCCCAGCTGTCTTTCACCACCCAGGATGGGCATGGATCTAATTCACTACTGGTGGCCTGCACAGCCCCAAGCACAACTTCCACATCGGTGGGCGATAGCAACTAAAATTGATCCAAATAAAAAGGACAAGACTGGACCTCCACAGCCCCAAACTCTGACTCTGACATAGAAATGGTCACACCAAATCTATGGTGAATACGAGTGATTTTTTCTCCAAAGTAATCAATAAAAATGTCACGGTGGGCATTAGACGACTCCAACTCCTGGCAGAGACAGGTCAGATTAACCAGGCTTCTCACCACCCAGAAAAGCTCTGCCAGACGAGACTTTGCAAATGCTATGATAGTGGCAAAGAAAGCCTTTTTCACCAGCATTATGGGCCCCCTTTTGTGCTCATCTGTTAAATTCCACCCAGGCGAGGTTCCTGCAGGGGCTGTTGCATGCCCCTCGGGGTACTCCATACGCTGCCTTAAGCGTAGAGTGTGGTCAGAGGGGTTGGCAGCAAGTAGCTGTGGAGCAGGCCCTTCGTCTGTGGTGTAGACTCTTGGACCCCCATTGCCCGGTTTTGTTATATATTGTGGGGAAAGATAATTATGTGGACCCCTGGATGAAGGAAACTCAGAAAACTCTCTCATCAATGGGTATTTCACCAGAATACTTGGTACATAAGCCATCAGCTTCCCTTGTAACGGAAGTCAAAACAAGGGTGCAAGATATAGGTAGGCAGTTGGACCTGGGGAAAATAGCAGATTCCCCTCACATGTGGCTCTATAGGGAGCTAGCCCCAGATTTGAACCAGCCTGCACATTATCTTTTAGCAGACATTTCGTCAAAGGGGAAAAATTTAATCCTGGCTGCTCGACTGAATGCCTTGCCCTCGCAAGTTCTAGAGGGGCGCCTGGACGGTACCCCCTTTGCCAACAGGTTGTGGCCGTTTGATAGACTGACAGTGGAAACGGTAGGACATGTTGTCCTCCACTGTCATCTATATGACACACAGAGGGAAATATTATTGTCCAATTTAATATCTAAGTTCCCAGGTAGATCAGATTCAACTATACTTGCCTATCTTTTGAATAGTGCCGATGTAGACATTATTAAACGAACAGCACGGTTTCTGATCTATGCATCTAAAAGAAGGGAGGAGTTTTTGGCTTTTAAAACAAATTATGAAGGCAACTAAATTAAATTAATCCACCTCTAATTGTGAGCTTTAGTCCCCGATGGTTAATTGAGTAGTGTTCTTCTTTTATTGTGTATAGTTTGTGTTATGTGTATGTAATATGTTATGCGTGTTTTATGTGTTGCAATGGCTATTGGCTACGCAAATAAATTGAATTGAATTGAATTTTCACCATCAAAGCCACAGCATGGTCTTTAAAAAAAATAAATAAAAATTATTCATTATTTAACACTCAACATAACGTATACATTTGTAACTTCACTAATCACTACACTTATTAACATACATGAACATAAACTGTCAAGTTGTTATACTGTCCTTTTTATATACTGTAATCCACTAGGTATGATCTTGCTTCTTCCTCCACAGTGTGTCCTTGTATATTCTCTATGCATGAGAACCATCTGGTGGTAAACTTTTTTGATTTATTTTCCTGCGATGCTGCTATTTTTTCTATAGAGTACATGTACCAAAGTCATTTTACCCATTCAGTTTCTGTTAATTTTTTTGCTGATTTCCAATTTCTTGCAATGATGTCCAACCCTTCTAGAGCCATAAGTGTACACGTTTCTCGATGGTGCTTCATCAACGGTATTTCTGGGTAAATTCCCAGCAGTGCAGTTTCTGGATGGAATGGAATGATGAGGCCTGTAACTTTTGTCATATTGGACCAAATTATATGCCAGAGCTGTTGTACCTTGGGGCATGACCACCAACAATGTAGGTAAGTACCCCGCTCTCCACAATTCCTCCAGTATTGGTCGAGGTCAGACACCTTCATTTTCCCAAAATGGATTGGTGTTAAATAGTATCATAAGATTACTTTAATTTGGGTTTCTTTTATTTTGAGCGAACCCGCACATTGTGCATATGGTGTCCTATTGAATCTATTTGGTTCTTATCCAATTTTCCCCCCAGATCTTGCTCCCACTTGTCTATGCATGTAATTGGTTTACTGGAATTGGCCTCCACCAATGCTCCATATATTCTAGCTATTAACCCTTTATTTGTGGCATGGCTTAGTAATATTTTTTCTATTGTAGTGGGTGTTCTTGAGTAATGCTGTAACTTGTCTCTATCAGTAAATATGTTTTTAAATTGTAAATATTGTAGAGTATTAATTTTTGTTTTGGTTATTTGTTGCAGTTCTTGTAGAGTTAGAAAGTGATTATCTTTAAACAGTTGTTCTGCTCTATGTAAATTGCATTTATTTAATGTTTTTCTCAGCTCTTTCGCTATATTATCTTTGTCAGAAATCTGTATATTTATGGGTGTATAAGGCGATGCTTCTAGTGATACCTTTATGTTTTTTTAAATTATATGATGCCAGTGTTGTATTGCTGCATATGCTATTATTTTCTTCGTTTTTGTTTTGGCTTGATTAGTTATAATTTCTTGAAGATTCACATTTCCTAATACCTCTTTTTCTATTTCCACCCGGGAGGAGTCTCTAGTAGGGTGGTACCAATATCTTAATGTTCTAAGTGCTGCTGCTTCCAGGTAGGTTCGTATGTCTGGCATATTAACTCCTCCTTTCTCTTTTCTTCTAATCAGTGTTTGCTTGTTGATTCTATGCTCTTTGCCTTTCCATACTGCTTCGAGCATGGCTTGTTCACACTGTTTTATGAATTTGGGTGGGAGTTGTATTGGCAAGGCCATTGCCTTATAAAGAATTTTGGGTAGTGTTATCATTTTGAAAAGGTTTATGTTTCCCAGCCAAGAGGTCTTGAGTCTTTGCCATGTAGAAATTTCATTGCGAATTTGATTTAATATGGGGGGGAAGTTTGCTTTGTAGAGCTTAGTGTGGTCGTTAGTTATGTTTACCCCTAGATATTTAAGTTGCCATTCAGCAATCGCAAATGGCGTTTGGCCTGCAATGTCTTGGGCCACTCATTTATTGTTCGTGAGTATTAATGCTTGTGATTTTGGGGGGTTCATTTTATAACCTGAAATTTCACTGAATTTGCTTATGAGCTCAAGGACCTTAGGCACAGTGCTGTGTGGATTTCTAATGTATAATAGCATATCATCTGCAAACAAGGATAGCTTATGTTGTGTTTGTTTTATTTGTATTCCTGAGATCTCTTGTTCCTGCCTTATGGCACATGCTAAAAGTTCTAGGGTGATATTGAATAGCAGGGGTGATAATGGGCATTCTTGTCTAGTTCCTCTTGTCAGGAGTAACGTGTCTGATAATTTTCCATTTATTAACAATCGTGACTTTGGATTTGCATTGATGGCTTTAATCGCCCTCATAAAGTTGCCTTTGATTCCGATTTGCTCCATTACCCTATAAAGACATTCCGGTTCCGCCCTGTCAAAGGCCTTCTCGGCATCTGCAGACAAAATTAGAGTTGGTATTTTGTTTTTTTGGGTCATGTATATCCGATTAACTGTCTTTCTTATATTATCAGTTCCCAATCTGTTTGGTATAAACCCTGTTTGATCAGTATAGATTACCTCCTCGATTATTGCTGCTAGTCTACTGGCCAGTGTCTTTGTGAATATTTTATAATCTGTGTTTAATAATGATATTGGCCTGTAGTTGCTGCATCCTTCTATGTCTCTGTCCAGATTAGGGATTAATGTGATGACTGCTTCAGAAAATGTGGCTGGCGTTTTTTGGGTGAGGATGATATCATTGCATGTGTTCGTTAGGTGTGGAATGATGATTTTGCTGAATGCCTTATAGAATTCTGCAGGCAGCCCATCTGATCCACCTGCTTTATTTCTTTTGAGCTCTTTGATCGTTTGTTTAATTTCCTTGTTCGTTATTGGAGAGTTAAGAAATTTTAATTGATCTGTGTTGAATTTTGGAATATTATATTTACTAATAAATTCCTTTATTTTTGCAGGATCTGGATTCGAGGAAGTGTAGAGCCTCTGATAAAATTCTACAAATGCTGTTTGTATTTCCTGCTGGTTGTTTGCTTTGCTTCCGTCTTGACGTTTTATTATTGGGATTGCTGTTTTTTGTCTTTTACTCTTTGTCATTTGTGCTAAAACTTTTCCTGGTTTGTTACAATTTTGGAAATAAAATCTTTTTCTTTTTCTTAGTTGTGTGATTTTTTGTATCTCTAATTGATTACTTTTGGTGGGAACTTACTATTTTCTGTCTGAAGATAATTTAGTTGTGCAAGCAATGCTTCATTCCTTCTTCTTCTCTGTTTATTTATGTTTGCCTTAATGTCTATGAACTTGCCCCTTATAACTGCTTTCATGGCTTCCCAAAGTGTCTGGGGAGATTGTACTGATCCTGTGTTTGTGTCAAAATATTCCTTAAGTGTTTCTTCAATTTGGTTTTTTATCCTTTCGTTTTTTAGTATTCCCCTATCTAACTGCCAGCTATGGCCTTCAGGCTGTGTAGGTATGTTCCAATCAAAGGATGTGATTAATGCGTTGTGATCTGAAAAAGTTATGGACATTATCTCGCTTTTTGAGCATCTATGTAGTGTGTCTTTTTCTAGTATGAGGTGATCTATTTTTGTGTACGTATTATGTCTATTTGAGTGAAAGGTATAACTCCTTGTTGTAGGATTTAAGCATCTCCACGCATTTATAAGGTCATGTTGGGCTAATACTGCTGGTACCTGTTTTTGGGCATGTGTAAGTTGCATTTTTGCTGAATGATCTAGTACTGTTAGAGGTGAATTAAAATCTCCTTGAATGATCAACATTCCTTCTGCTTGTTGGGTTATTAAAGGAATGTATTTTTGGAAAAATTGATGTGTATTCTCGTTTGGGGCATATAGGTTGACTAGTGTTACTGGATGGGTCTTGATTGTGCCTTTTAATAGTAAAAATCTACCATCTTTATCTTTTTTTTGTTCCAATAGTTTAAAGTCTGTTGAGGCTGTAAAGCCTATTAGGACTCCTGCTTTCTTTTTTCTCCCGCACGAGACATATGTTTCTCTCATCTCTTTGAATGTAAACCTACCTACATCTTTTTGTACTAGGTGGGTTTCTTGTAAAAAGAAAACTCCTATTTCTTGATCTCTTTCTGCTACCTTCTTTCTTTTTATTGGGTGGTTTAGGCCCTTAACATTTAGCGATAAAAATTTTATTAACTGGGTTTTCCTTATGGTTGCTGTCATTTGAAAGGCTGTGTTTCATTTTGTTTTGATTTTTCCCTTCCAGGGGTTACTTTGTGTTGGTCTCTAGTCTGTGTGTAAATGTGGATAACCTGATGTTTGAGCATAGCTATTGTTTTTAGTCTTGACAGATTTACAAATAACATAAACAACCACAACATTAACAACCTATACATTAACCATCATAACATTTTGAATGTTGTCATCTTATGCCTACTGGAAATCTTATTTTCCATTTTTTCCCCAATGAACTGGGAGGTCTTTGGGGGTTCCTTGTTCATTTTGTTTGTCTTTTGTTCCCCACCCACTCCCCGGCTATTTTCTCTGCATGTACACTTTTTTTTTCTGTTAATCACGCTTTTAGAGTATAATGATGTAAGAATTTTCATCCTTATTCATTAAACTTTACTCATACACCTTTCACATCCTGAATCTTTACATCTTTAAATCTTTAACCCTTTTTACTCCACGAATATATTCTGGCCTCTGGCGCTACCTCATCTGACTTCTTCTTGGTTCTGTTGGACTGGCTTGTGAGCTAGTATGAAGATTTCTAGGTCTGCAGTATTTTCAAATACTTTTCTTCTGCCATTCACTAGAATTGCTAGTTTGGCCGGGTGCCATAATTGTGGTCTAAGCCCTCTGTCATTCAGTTCAGTATAATATTTAGACCAGGCCCTGTGTCATGTCATGGTGTTGGGTGCATAATCTGCCTGGAGTCTGATCCTGTTGCCTTGATATTCTAGTGGCTGCTTTTTTTTCCTGGCTGCAGCAAGAAGGACTTCTTTATATCTATATTTTAAAATTTTCACTATGATGGCTCTGGGAGGGTCTGGGTCTTTTGGTTTGGGTCTCAGCATCCTGTGTGCCCTTTCTGTCTCCACGTTGTGCAACAGGGGTTGATCTGGAAAGTTCTCTTGAAAAATTGGCCTAAGCATCTCCTGCATTCCCCGCTTCACTGTTCTCTTTGATGCCCGTTATGCGTAAATTACTTCGCCTGGACCTATTCTCTAGATCCTCGCATTTATGTTTGAGCAAGTTCATTGATTCTTTTATTTTTGCCAGGTCACTGCCTGTGAGCAGTGCCTGATCTTCTAAATTGGAGACCCTTTCTTCCACCAAATCTACTCTCTTGCCCATGTTTTCCATTTTTTTGTTCCCCTCCTCTATTGCTGTGCTTATTTTGTTGATTTTTTCCAGTACTTCTTTTTTTTATCTTTTTGTGCTTCTACCCTTGAGGCTTTTATTTCATTTAGAATCAGGTTCATTGTGGCCTGTTCTTCTGCCTCTGGGTTTCCCTGGGTGCTGGGAGGGGTTGCGGCCGCCATTTTTTCACTCACCCTTGCTTCTTGTGCAGGTTCAGCTGCCTGCTGCTTTTGCTGCCACAATCGGGTGAGTGGCCCTTTTCCCCTGTTTTTTTTTGGAGGGCTCATGCCCCAAGCGCTCCCCTCGCCGGTGCTTATCTTATTTTAATGGAGTTCGGGATTTTTGTTTTTGTTTTTGTCGCGTGGGAGCGGGTTTCCCGGGGAGCTCAGTTTCGGTGCATCCAGCTAGCCGTGCATACACATTGCGCCCCCCAGCATGGTCTTTTAAAAATTATCTATGTCGCAGTTGCTTGGATTGAGTGTGAGTCGAATGCCACCTGCGCTCTAAACACTTACCCTCCTGCTTCATCCGCCTCAGGCCCTCTGTTTACCATGGGGAACTGTGTTGGCACAGCAGTGGGAGCAGACACCTGGGTGCCGCTGTGTCAATGGTCTTGGTCAAAATGCCATTCCACAGAGCAACCAGGTCATCGACAGAGCATCCATCAGGGTCAGTAGGTAAATCCCCCAGAGTGTTCTGGAATCCAATCTGATCCATAAGTCTCAGAGGGCAGACCAACCTAACTGGTCCATCACCTCAAAGGGAGCATCAGAGGGCCAGGATCCGAGCCTTCAGGAGGTAATGATCCAGCCATGACAAAGGTGTTATATTAACACCCCCCAATAACTGGAACCCCTGTTTCTAGGACAGTGCAAAACATCAAATCCAGTGTGTGTCCCTTTTCATGTGTTGGGCCCCCCACTACCTGGGAGAGGCCCATGGTTGTCATGGAGGCCATGAACTCCTGCTCCACTCCTAAAAGGTTGGCCTCGACATGAATGTTGAAATTCCCCAAGACAATAAGACTGGGTGATCTCAACACTACCTTCAAGACCAGATCAGCTAGAACAGTCAGGAAGGCTTCCATGCAGCGGAGTACTCAGTACATGAACAGAATCCCCAATTTATCATCAAACACAAGATGGATACACTCCATACTGGATGAGTCAAGCACTGTATATTTCTGGAAGGACAAGGAATCCCTAAAAACCATGGCCATCACCCCATCCCATCCCGACCCTATGCTGATGCTGCACGGAGTACCCGGCCGGCACCACCTGAGCCAGAACTGACCCAGATGCCTCACCCAGCCAGGTCTCCATGATGCACACAAAGTCAGCCACCTCATCCAGGATAGGCTCCTGGATACCAGCTGGTTTGTTAGCCACCAACCTCGCACTAAGCAGCATCAGAGTCAGCTCAGGGGCCCTACTGGCCTCAACCCCCAAATATTCTGAATCGGGATGGGGGGAAGATTGGGAAATGAAGACAGACACCAAATGCCTACCCCAACATTCCCAATGGCAGTAAGAAAAAATATTTTACAAAACCACAAGGGTTTCCCCATCTAGCAGTAAAGATACAGAGGGGCAACGTTCAAAGTAACACTTGGTATCTATCCTGGCAAGAAGGATCCTACAGTTATCAAGTCTCAGAAAATAGCCTTGCAGCTTCCTTTAAAAATCAGTGATTAGACCTGGAATGTTCTGCAGTTGAGATTCAAGAAACAAAATTGCACTTTGAACACCTTCCCTATGTTCATTAGCAAGAGGCAAAGCAGTGTGCACTAGGGATCTGCAATTAATTTCAGTTTTTTTAATTTTTAAAAAGAATTAAGCCTCATTCATTTTAGTAACTAAAGCGCCCAAAAGAATGAATAAGGAAGACAGAACTTTATTTGAAAAAGATTAGATAGATAGATAGATAGATAGATAGATAGAAAGTGCATGTGCAAAATGGCCACCAGGGGGCAGGCTGTTCTGCGCATGCATGCCCTTTTCCAAAATAGCACTAGCAGCATTGCCACCATTTTGGAAAAGGGCAGCCGGTCTGAGCATGTGCAAAATGGCCACTGCGTATGTGCAGACTGGTTGCCCTTTTTCCAAAATGGTGGCAATGCTGCCGCTGTCATTTTAAAAACGGTGTGCATGCACAGAATGGTCCAGTGGCCATTTTTGAATGTACAATCATTTTTAAAAATAGTTTCTAAACAAAAAAGTTAATGAAAACGTACAGGTTTTCAATTAAAACATGAAAATAAGTAGTTTTCTTAAACAGAAAACAAAAACTAAAACAGAGATGAAAGAAGTAAATTCTGCACACCCCTAGTGTACACATAAGTAGGCTCTAGCATTGTGGGGTTTAGGGGTGCTAACGTACACACGAGACAAACAAGGGAGATACTGCACTCTCAAGATCAGGTCACTAGGCTTTTATTATTTTATTTATTTATTTATTGAAAACTCTTATACCCTGCCCTCTCTGACCACAGGCAGCTTACAACAATAAAAACAAAGCAACAATAATAATTCAATTAAAATTCAACATAATATAAAATTCCCCCATGTCCCATCTCCCCCCATCCCATCCCTCCCTCACCCGTCCCCTCCACCAAATGCCGTGGAACAGCCAGGTTTTACAAGCCTGATGAAAAGTCAGCAGGTCTGGGGCCAGGAGAGCCTCCTCCAGGAGGGAGTTCCACAGCCAAGGTGTGGCAACCGAGAATGCCCTCTCCATAGTGGCCCCCTGATTTACTTGGGGACCTCCAAGAAGGCACCCCCAGCAGACCGCAGGGACCGATCCAGGACCTGGGGGGTGAGGCGGTCCTGCAGATAGGTTGGGTCAAGGCTGTGTAGGGCTTTAAAGGTAAAAAGCAACACCTTGAATTAGGCCCAGAAGAAAATAGGCAGCCAGTGCAGAGAACAGAGCACTGGTGTAATGTGCTCCCGGTGCCCCGACCCTATAAGGAGCCACATTCTGCACCAGCTGCAGCCTCCAGACCATCACCAAGGGTAGCCTCATGTAGAGTGTGTTGCAGTAGTTCAGTCTCGAGGTAACAAAAGCATGAATGATGGTGGCCAGGTCAGAGTCCAAGACTGGACTGGAACAGGGATAGTGGATTCTGATCTGGCCCTGTTCAGGAGAACCAGCAACACAGACTGTTCTAGGTAGCCGAGGTGGTTCTAAGGCACTGTACAACTACAAACTAAGGATCTTTTATATGGCACAGGATAGCTTGAGGCAATGGGAACCGTGGACAAAGGAAAAAAAGAGGGTGAGTCAAGAAGTTATTTAAATCTTAGCTTCCTGGGAGGTGTGAATGGGCCTGCAGCTTCAGAAAAATTAAATAGTGGGTGCTCAGGCCAGGAAGGTGTCCATGGCCACTACAGTTGATTAGGGGGACATCCTTTCAGGCTCCTGCAAGGATCAACTGTCCTTACAAGGTCTTTTTGTTTATTTTAACCATTTATAGAGCTGCAGGCTGCCTTGTACATGCCAGGGCATGTCAGAACATGCCACCATCTCTCCCACTTTTTTTAAAAAATAAAGAAATTGAGGACACAATGGTGGGGTACATTATTTATTTATTTATTTATTTATTTCATTATATTTATATGCCGCCCCCCATGCTCACAGCATCTCGGGGCGGCTTCCAGCATAATATAAAACTATTTTTAAACAAAAAAAATCTACATCATCATAATTAAAACAAATTTAAAACACCCCCCACAAGAATTAACTCACCCCCGCACCCTCCCCTCCGAAGGCCTGGGTGAACAGCCAAGTCTTACAGATACGTTGAAAGGTCAACAGGCCCGGGGACAGGTGAGGCTCCTCCGGGAGGGAGTTCCACAACCGCGGCCTGGCCACTGAGAACACCCTCTCCATTGTGGCCCCCCGTCTTACACAGGGGACCTCCAGAAAGGCGCCCCAGGTGGACCGAAGGGATCACTCTGAGGCACGGAGGGCGAGGCAGTCCCCGAGATATGAGGGAACCAGACCATGCAGGGCTTTGTAAATCAATACTAACACTTTGAAATCTGGCTCGGTACGCTATAGGCAGCCAGTGCAGAGTGCAGAGCATCGGTGTTATGTGCTCACTCCACCCCGTTCCCATCAGGAGACGGGCTGCCACATTCTGCACTAGCTGCAGCCTCCGAACCAGAAACAAGGGAAGCCCCATGTAGAGCGCATTGCAGTAGTCTAGCCTTGAGGTGATGAAGGCATGGACGAGAGTGGCCAGATCGGGCCCAGAGAGGTAAGATCAAAGCCCCCGTACCAGATACAGCTGGCGAAAGGCGGCTTTAGCCACCGCCTCCACCTGCCGATTCAGACAGAGGCCCGAATCCAAAACCACCCCCAGATTCCGAACCTGAAGAGCAACAGGTGGGCAAACCCACCCCCTATGAGGGGGGGGAAGCACCTTCCCCACCCTTCCCACCACCATCACCTCTGTCTTATCGGGATTGAGCTTCAGTCTGCTCTGCTGCATCCAATCCGCCACGGCCTCCAAACATTGGGAGAGTAACGAGGCAGCAGGACCCGGGTCAGTTGAAAACGAGAGGTACAGCTGGGTGTCATCAGCATATTGGTGACATCGCACACCGAACCCTCTCACGATCTTCCCCAGGGGCTGCATATACACATTAAACAAAAGTGGAGACAGAATGGAACCCTGCGGAATGCCACAGGTCAAGGCCCGGGAGGCTAGATGTTTCAGCCCCCAGCACCACCCGCTGGCTTCTACCTGAGAGGAACCATCCAAGGACATTCCCGTCCAGACCTCCCAGATCTCGCAGCTGTTTCAACAGCAGCCAATGGTCCACGGTATCAAAAGCAGCCGAGAGATCTAGCAGGATCACAAAGGTCGAACATCCTGCGTCCATCTCCCAGCGGAGATCATCCACCAAGACTACCAACACTGTCTCAGTATCGTAGCCAGGGCGGAACCCAGATTGAAAAGGGTCAAGGAAACCGATGCTGTCCAAATGCGCCTGGAGCTGCAGTGCCACTGCCCGTTCAATAACCTTCCCTAAAAAGGGAAGATTAGAGACGGGTCAGTAGCTGGCAAGTGCGTCCACATCCAAAGATGGCTTCTTCAGCAGGGGGCGCACCACAGCCTCCTTGAGACTGGGTGACAATCTCCCCTGCCGAAGGGACGCATTCACTTCCCTCGTCAGCACCGTCCCCAAGGTCTCCCTGGAGGCTTTCACCAACCAGGACAGGCATGGATCTAGTTCACAACTAGTGGCTCTGACAGACCCCAGGACATTCACCGCATCATCCGGCGTCACTTCCTGAAACTCATCCCAGAAAGATCTACCAGACAGTGCCTCCATAAC
Organism: Sphenodon punctatus; assembly: GCA_003113815.1. Lineage (NCBI taxonomy): Eukaryota > Metazoa > Chordata > Lepidosauria > Sphenodontia > Sphenodontidae > Sphenodon > Sphenodon punctatus. The sequence goes on from QEPC01000856.1 coordinate 1,321,137, forward strand.
CTCGTGCCCCTCGCTTACTGCTTCCAATCCGGTGTCAAAGTTACTCTGGATCTGAGCAATCTTGTCTACAAAGTAGGTGGCAAACTCCTCACAGTGGGCCTGGGACAAGTCCCCGTCCAGGCAGAGGGAGGCCGGACTGACCAGTCCCCACACCACCCGGAACAGCTCCGCTGGATGCGACTTCACAGATGCTATGGGCGTTTATAGACGTTCCCGCTTACAAGCGGGATCGTTAAATGCTGGCATTCCCCCACCGCTTTCCTCTGTATGCCGTGTCTGCTGTCCAGGCACGGCGCAGAGTCTTTGCGTGCATGCGCGCCTTTCCACTCATGCGCACGCGCCCTTCCACGCATGCGCCCACGCCCAGGGAACCCGGAAGTGCGGCGTGAAGCTGGCACTTCGGGGATCCGCGTCTGAGGGGGCAGGATTGCCTGCCCCATCAGACGCGGGGTAAGATCCTGCCTCGATCTTTAGACGAGCGCAAAGAAAGGCGGCTGATCAAAGGATCAGCCACCTTTTTTGTCTCGTCTATAAACGCCCTATGAGAGCAGCAAAGAACTCCTTCTTTGCCATCCTCACAGCCTCAACACAGGACCACAAGTGGGTCCTATGGAGAAGTCAATCAGATTCAGAGCGAGTCCAACGCCAGCGTCACTCTAGTCTCCTACCTACCTAATGCCTAATACTTACATTGAAGTAAAATAAAACATTGGGCTTCCTTTGCTTGGCACTTTAACCAGCAGCACAAACCAACAACAGTAGTGACAATTTGAATTCCCATGAGAATGATACTCACAACAGGGTGTAAAAACGTAGCTTCTGGGATGGCCCACCTTGGAACATCCAGGCTGTGAGCACCATACCATAGGTCACTTCTTTTTCTTGCAGTTCATTGAGGTGCCAGATGGGCAACAGGCTTTCCTGCTTCCATTTACAAATTGCATCAATATCAATAATCAGGACTGGTATGGTCAAACACACTGACCAAGAGAGCAGTTAGGTTTGCTAGTGAGGACACCTCCTCCATCACCTCTGGAGTCACAGCATCTGGCAGATAGACACTGGGTCCTCCGTGTCTAACATTGTTCAGCTGGAAGCAGAACCTGTCCTACCCGGGCAGTTCTTGTCACAGACTGTGAATGAATCATGTCATAGAGCACACACCTGTTTTCCCAGCTGAACTGTCTCCTGGATCAGGTCTCAGTGTACCAGTCTCACAATGTCCATCTTAGTTAAGTTCGCAATAGCGTGGCAGTTGCACACCCCAGTGGTTTTCAGCAGGGTACAGAAGGCTTCGTTTATTTCCAGCCTTTGTTCCACACGGGAGGGAGTTTCCTCAGACAAGTTAACAGAGATGGGAGTGAAGGTTTTAATTGTACTAGTAACTGCAGCAATGGGAAACACACCTCCTCTAAGGAGGTCTTGTTTCCAGAGGCACATGTTTGCTAAATCAGTGATCACTGATCATTTTTAGATTTACAACTACAGGTATTCTTAAAACTCTAGACACGAGAGCTTGCTGTGTGGCCCTAGTTACACACTTGGTTATAAGAACAGCTACTCTGCTATCTACTAGCATATAACCTTGAACCCCCACAATGGAAGTACAGACGATGGGGCGCCCCCAGTTGTCTACTGTTAGATGTGCTACAAGGGACAGTTGGAAGTGAGGGGGCAGCCCTGTGGCAAAATGAATTCTGAGACTAGCTGCTCACTGCTCTAGAAGGTGGGGAGCTGAGAGTAAGGCAGCAGCCAGAGGCAGCTTAGCCAGGGTTTACTCTTGGACTACTGAGAGTTTTCTGGTTTCAGAGGCCAAAGAGTCTAATACTCCAGAGAGATCTAGCTATGAGGAATCTTTGTTCCCGTGGCATGTAGGTCCTTCGGATTCCCTAAATTTTTTAGCATTCAAAAGCTGTTTTTGATTTGGGGCTTATTCAGGCAGATTCCCCTGATTGTACCTCCATGATCAAAGGATATGTTCCTGCCTGAGCCAATTTTGTGGTCAGACTGATTCCAATTGTTGTGAGACGTGGGAAACTGTCCTGATTCCACCTTAAACTGCAGGCGGCTGAAGGTATGTTGCTGGAGGAAGTTGTCTGGACTGGGATACCACCTGGGCTTGCCCCCACTCTCCTCTAAGCTGGGACTGAGGAATACCTGAGCTTGCTGCCCCACCTCCACCCCTCTGGCCCTACAAAAGATCTGGAGACCTGGCTTGGCTTGCATTATTCCCCCACAAGATAGAACTGGATTTGGGGAGGGGTGTCTTTTCCGGTAGATGGCTGTTTGGGTGGGCAGATCTCTTGACCCCACACCCTTTGTGTGGGAGGAGAGGTGGGGCCAGAGTCACCCAGCGGTCCTGGTACCTAGAAGAAGCAGGTGTGGCCCTTGATGGGGGCTGGGAGTAGGAGGGGATCATTGCTCCTGGTATAGGAGGAGTTAGTGGTTCTAGGCTGCACTGGTTGGCAAATTGGGGGCTGTGTTTTAATATTATTGGGGATTTTAGTGGTGGCTTTCTTACGTGCACTGTGGGATTGTGGGTGGTTATATTGAGAGGGGTGAGGAGGTGTAGGGAAAGGAAGGGTTGAAGGAATTAGATGGATGGGATTGAGGGTGGTTATTTAGGATGGAGGAGGAGTAGTGGGCCGGACACATAAGAGGGGGCATACTCTGGACTTGGTATTTTGCACTAACCTTGAGGCAGGGGGTCCTATGATTGGGGGTGTTGTGAGTTCACCTTTGTGATGGTTGGATCATTACCTCCTGAAAGCCCTCATTACAGCACACCTACGTCCCCGGTGGGGCGTGAGACCTATTAGGAAGGTCTACCCGGGAGGCTTACGGAGCCAACTGGCTTCCTGAATGCTCTGGGGGAGTTGCCCGTAGACCTTGATGGCCACCCCATCGATGACCTCATGGCTTTCTGGAATGCCTGGTTGACTGAGGCCATCGATCGGGTGGCTCCCAGGCGTCCACTCCCTGTGTTTGGCACCACAGGTCCCCATGGTTTACGGAGGACCTGGGATGGCTGAAGCACGACGGTAAAGTATTAGAGCCCCGGTGGTGCCATTCTCATGATGAAGACAACCAATTGTGGCATAGATCATTGTTGAAGGACTATGCATTTGTCACCTCGAGGCTGGACTATTGCAATGCACTCTACGTGGGGCTGCCCATGGTCATAGTTCGGAGACTGCAGCTAGTGCAGAATGCAGTGGTCTGCCTGCTAACAGGCCATGAGCATATTACATCAGTGCTTCATGCTCTGCACTGGCTGCTTATAGTTTCCCAGGCACAATTCAGGGTGCCGGTATTAACCTACAAAGCCCTAAATGGCCTAAACCCTACCTACTTGTGGGATCCCCTGAGCCCCGGGGTAGCTCCTGTGGTCGTTGGGGGATGCCCTCCTGGATGTCCCTCGTTGTCGACGAATGTCCATGGAAAGGGGGGCATTCTTGGCAGTGCTGTGGAACTCGCTCCCAGTGGGTGTCCGTCTCAGCCCGGATCGTCTCAGCTTCTGGCGGCATTGTAAGTCCTGGCTCTTTTGCTAGGCATTTGGTGGAGGGATGGGTAGGGGGTTGGAGAGAGGGGTCTTGGTTAGTTTTTAGTATATTATCAGTGCACTATTGGTTTGGTTTTTGTCTTTTCATTGTTTTTTTAATTGAATATTTTTTCTTTTTATTGCATTGCTTTTTGTGAGCCACTCCAAACTGCTGGAGGCAGGAGGGGTGGGATAGAAATAAATGAATAAAATAATAAAATAAATAATAATTAAAATAATTAATAAATGTCTTTGTGTCACTCACACTTAACCATCTTGTTGGTTAAGGTTTTTTCCTTTTTCAGAAATCATATCTCAGCTCTATGGATTGGATCTTCAGTGGGAGCTGACCTCCTACAGAACTCGATAGATAATCCCTACAGTCATCTGATAGGGCTGCGATGAACACTCTGATCTGGGTGCCATCACCCCATGTGACTTCACCATTGGGGTTAGCCACGGAGGCTAATCTGAACTTGAACCAACAGTAAAATCACATAGCTAATTCACCAGGACCCTTCGGATTTAGTGATTTAACCTTAATGGCACGTCCCACAGTTCTATACAACAGATCAATGGCATCTAGTAACATTTGCTGGGATGGAGGTGCTGCTGCCTCCCTGTCATTATTCTAGAGACAAGTCCTGACCCCAAAGCTTCATGCAGGATCATGTCCTGGTCCTTTACGGTTAACTTATGTGTTTCATAGAACTGTAACCACTGTACAACCCTTGCAATATACACATTAAAGTCAGAACAGGGAATTGGACCCAGGGATTTTGCAAGGTTTATTGCCTCAGTTGCGTCCAAGCAGCGCTCCTCTGACTTCACTGTAGTAGTGCCAGAGGCATTAATCCACTCCATTTTCAAAACCACAGGGGCTGCATGCAGCAGAGAACACAGAGGTCACTGTCCTCATAGCACTCTTCTCCACAGGTGGCCTGTGCCACCTCAGGTTCAGTGGCCAATATGCCTCAAACCTTATAACAGGGGGTCGTAGGGCTTGGCCCTACTTCCCCAACCTGTGCCTGCACAAGCAGGCAACTCTCAAGGGAGTCAGTTCTAACAAGCAATTTCTCTCCTCTTAGAGACTCACTACCTTTTCCTCTGAGTTCAAGAAGGACTTGTTGTCACGAACTGTGTGTACGTGCAGGAGCTCACTCCTTTGAGAGCACTCCTGGAGCTGCTCAGAGAAGGACTCAAGCTGCTTATGCAGAGCAGCTTTCTCTTCCTGAAGAGAAGCTATCCCAAAGTAAATGTCTTGGAGGACCAATGTCTTAAGCTTTTTCTGCTTAAGTTTCATTTCCATGAGATGAGGAGGAATTATTTAGTGCCCAAGGAGGCTTCTTGTGGGAATGTGTATGGCCCATCATTTTCCTCAGTCCAGTTGCACAAAACATTTGCTATTTTAATGTCAGAGAAGTCTTCCATGGCGGGTTTGGCCAAAATTGAAGTGCCCATCGAGAAGAGAGGTAAATTTGGAATTTAGGAATCCTGGGGAGGCACTTGTGTGAACTGTGCAGAGGAGGCCACCTTCTCCACTGCACAAGGCACAACTGACAAGTACCTAGTGAAAAGGGTTGTCTTACCAATCCAAAGAATGAAGCATGTATCCAGGACAGGGCTGGCCTTACCACGGGGCAGTTAGGGGCGGCCATCCAGCGCCCCGCGCTTGGGGGGGGGCATGGGTTTGGAGTTTTGGGGTTTTTTAAAAATCGGGTCGGGCGGGGGGGGCAGCAGGAATGAGGGAGAGGCAGAGGTCCCGCCTCTCCCACACTCTGCGCCGCCCCCCTTCGCTGCCGGCACAGTCTCAGTGAGGGGGAATGAGAGGCAGAGGCCCCACCTCTCCCGCAGTCCTCCTGGCCAAGAGATTGACAGGCACAAGGGGGGCGTGTGAGGGAGAGGCGGGGCCTCTGCTTCTTCCCTCACTTCTGGCGGAAGTGAGGGAGAAGAAGGCAGAGGCCCTGCCTCTCCTTCACTCACGTCATTGGCCCCTCCACTGCCTGCCTGGCTGTTTTGGCCAGGGAAACTGAGGGAGAGGTGGGGCCTCTGCCTCTCTCCCCCTCATTCCCCCTGGCTGAGAGACTGTGCCAGGCAGCGGAGGGGGGCAGCAGCGCGGGGCCCAGGTTGGAGGCGGCAGCGGCAGCAGCAACAGCTGTGGCAGCAGCGGATCACATAAGTGATCCAGTCGGAATCCATATGGCTGCTCAGGCTTGGGGATGGGTGGAGGAGAGTGCCCCTCCGCCCATCCCCGTGCCAAGGCCCGGGTAGTGCGCCGCTCCTGGGCCGGGGAGCACCCCCTGAGCCAGGGAGGTCCCCTAGGCCCACTGGCCGGCGGCAGCTTCACCGTCGGCGGAAGGTATAGGGCTCCACGTCTCTTCCCCGCCCTGGGCCCTGCTTATGGTAAGGCTCGCCCTGATCCAGGAGGTCATAAGAACATAAGAAGTGCCATATTGTGTCAGACCAATGGTCCATCGTGCCCAGCACCTGTCTCTAACAGTGGCTGATGTGGGGAGGCCTCCACTGAAGCCAAGGGCAGACAGTCTGGACTCTGCTACGGATTGCTCAGTATGCTGGTCCAAGTTTGCTCTCCCTTGCACTGGGTGCCAGTAACTGAAGCAGAGAGTTTGGCCGTGGGGGGGAGGGGTCACAGTCTCAGTTCCTCAGTGAGGTGAAGCAGGCTTATCCCTGTGAAACGAGTCTGGAGACAACAAAATGCAGTCTCTGGCATTGTGGGCTTTAGAGGTGCTGCAGTATTACTCGAGACAAACAAGATAGACACCTCACTCTCAAGATCATGTCACTAGGCTTTTATTGCTTAGGGACTGGAACAGTGAATCCAGATCTGTCCAGGAGAAGCAGCAACCCAGACCCATCTAGGAAGTCAAGATGGTTCTAAGGCACTGTAAAAACTAAGGGTCTTTTATATAGCACAAGATAGCTTGAGACAATGGGAAGGGTGGACAAAGGAGAAAAAGTGGGAGAGTCAAAAAGTTATTTATATCTTAGTTCCTTAGAAGGCATGAATGGACCTTGGGCTGCAAAAACATTAAACAATGGGTGCTCAAGCCAGGGAGATGCCCATGGCCACTACGTTGATTAGGGAGACACTCTTTCAGGCTTGTGCAAGGACGTTGACCGTTTGTCCTTACAAGGCCTTTTTTGCTGGTTTTAACAATTTATGGAGCTGCAGGCTGCCTCTATTTTTATTTATTACATTTTTACCCCGCCCTTCTCTGCAGACTCAGAGCAGCTGAGCCAGGGCATGCCAACATCATCAACACCCTCCCCTCCTCTCTTTGCTCCAGTCCCTACCCCCCTTGCAAACACCCATTCGCAAACCCATTGACTCACCTCTAAAGCTGTGCTGCAGCAGAGTACTGTGCAATATCTCCTTCAGAGGAACTTCCCCACTGGGAAGCAAGCAGCCAGCATGGTGTCTCTGGGCTCCCCCCTGCTAATGACTGCCTGGAGCAAGTTCAGGCAGGCACAAAGCAAGACCCACTCCTGGCAGCCCTGCTCTCTGCTGCCAGTGGCTAGGGGCAATATGAATTTCACCCCAAGATTACTCTAATTGGCTATATTCCTCCATAGGAATCCAGTATGAGAGACTCCTGCCCCACCCCTAAATTGAACAGAGCATGTGCCATTCAGGCAGCCAGCGTTTTGCCCCAGACATACTCAGTGAAGGGCAAGGCTGAGGCAGAACAGCTGCTGCTAGACGACTCCCAGTCCAGCTCTCACAGCTTCCTGTGAGGGATTTAAGCAGACTGGTGAATCTGCTTATGTGGATCTGTAGACTAGTTCCTTAGGCAGTTGCCTAATTTTATTTTGCTGTTCTGGGTTGATTACTATGTTCTTCCTGACATGCTGATGTAATACAGATAACAACAAATCACTGCACCTAATCTAACAGAGTGTTCCAAAAGTTTACTAATACAGATTCATAAACAATATAAGATATAGAGAAAAATCTCCAAACATCAATAAAGTTACATACAACAGAACAAAAGTAATGCGCACAGAAAAGTCCTGTGTGAAGCTGAAGGAACGTGGGATTTCTTTATCCAAGGTTCTTAGGTGCTGGGCCAAAAATGGGATTTCTTTGCCCAAAGTTCTTAGAGGCTGGCCCAACATTTCGCTATGTAAAAATAGCTTCCTCAGGGGCCCTAATTATAGTTCACGGGGATGTATCCTTCAGAGTCACAGGGTAATTCCTTTCATACATTCAAGACAAGCTGCTCATTCAATGGTTCATTCTAGGTCGAGGTGCCCAAAATGATACACCCAAAGCGCTCTTCTGTGCTAAACAGGGTCTATGTTCTTTGGTCAGAGCTGACAGAGTATATATAAAAATTATCAGGTTCTGAATTCTAACCAAAACTAAGCTCAGCTGGGGCCTCCTCCGTCTCAGCTTAAACCGGCGGTGAGGAGTCTGTCTGAAATTTCAACTGGTGAGGCATCAGTCTGAAATTTCAGACCGCCTCACCGGTTTAAGCTGATACTCTGTCAGCTCTAATTAGGGCCCCTGAGGAAGCTATTTTTACATAGCGAAATGTTGGGCCAGCCTCTAAGAACTTTGGGCAAAGAAATCCCATTTTTGGTCCAGCACCTAAGAACCTTGGATAAAGAAATCCCACGTTCCTTCAGCCTCACACAGGACTTTTCTGTGCGCATTACTTTTGTTCTGTTGTATGTAACTTTATTGATGTTAGGAAATGTTTCTCTATATCTTATATTGTTTATGAATCTGTATTAGTAAACTTTTGGAACACTCTGTTACATAGGTGCAGTGATTTGTTGTTGTCAGTTACGGTTTTCACTGCACCTTTATACCTCAGTTTTGCTTTGATGTAATACAGATTGCACTTGTAATGGAGTCTGGTGCGTGTGCCCATCTCTAAGCTGGAGTCATGTATAATTTTATTTATTTATTTATTTTTATTTCTATGATTTATACCTCGCACCCTCCTGTCACCAGCTCGGGGTGGCTTCCAACAATTTATAAATACATAAAAACACTATAAAAACAGTTTAAAACAATCAGCAGTATTTAAAACAAGGCCACGGAAGTTAAAACAGTAAAACAGGATGGGGGTGAAAAACCCTAACCCTAACACACCCACCCACCCCCGAAGGCCTGGGTGAACAGCCAGGTTTTACAACACCGCCGGAATGACAATAAGCTTGGGGCCTATAACCAGTAGGGGTGGGAATTTTGGATTTGGTTTTAACTGAAACAGTCCAAAAATGGCTATTTCGATTTAAAAGTGAAGGGTCCAAAAATCGGGCTGTTACGGTTCCTGATTTTCAGTTCTGTATCTTTCCATTGACTTCAATGGGAAAGGGAACCGGGGTCCAACCTTCCCCATCCCCATAGTCCACTACCGGCCTCAGAGGGTGGGAGTGGGGATCCATGTCCCTAACACCCCCACCCTCCGAGGCCCTTCTTTAACCCCACCCCAGGGGCCCTGCCAGCTGGCATGTACTTCGGAGGATGGGGGTGAGATGCCATTGCTTCCGCTGCCAGCTAGGTCTCCTCTGCTGCTGGGTGGGGCCATGCTGGCTGGCCACACTGCAGTTGTAGGAATCCTGCCGGCAGGCCTGCATCCCAGGACATGCTGTCAGAGCTCCTCGCTCTGGCAGTGCACATGCACAAAATGGCTGCTAGGGCCATTTTGTGCATCTCTAGACCTTTTCCAAAATGGGGCAACGGCAGTGTCAGCTCCATTTTAGGAAAGGGCAGCCTTTCTGTGCATGTGTGAAATGGCTCTGCACACGTGCAGAAAGGCTCCCCCCGTTTCACTTTATAGGCCCTGATTTAAACCAAAAGACTATGTATCTTCTATCTTGTTTATTTGCTGTATGTCATGGTATTATATGTATGTCTCTTGACTCTTGTTTTTGCAATGACCAATGGTCACACAGCTAAATAAATTTGATTTGATATCTGTTCATTTGAGCATATATGCAAATCACTTTTGTAAAAAAAAAAGAAAGGCTGCCCTTTTCCAAAATAAAGGGCTGGACATGTGCAGAATGGCCCCAGTGCCCATTTTGATCGTATAGAGGAGCCTCCCCTGTCTGGGGTTAGCACATTAGTCTGTCATGTCCAGAACCCGTCAATCTGTTTAGATTACTAGTGAAGAGTTTGGTGGGTCTCAGTCAGGTCCTTGGCAAATACATCGACATCAAGCTGACAATGCAGCCTCAGAAAAGACACAGGAGCAGGATAATATGGGATGCTGCACGTCAGGACTGTGTGCCATTGAAAAAGCTGGAAGTGGGTTCCCAATATTTTATTAGCAAATGCTGTTTGTCAGCACTGAGACACATCAGCAGAGTTGTGCATGGGACTCCAGAACAAAGCCTGACCAAGTTAGCTCAAAAAAACAAAAACAAAAACAAAAACCAAGCTGTAAATAATACAAGTCCTCTTCAGGATCAGCCCCACAGCCTACCAAGAATGTGAACAAAGGAATGCCGAAGTTAGGAAAGCAAGATTAGAAAGAAACTTTGATGGGCTAGTTACCTAGGGCTCTGCTCTCCCATTTCTGTACAGCTTTAGAGAATTAAAGGAGGATGCTAAAAATGGGAAGTGGGGAGATACTTGGAAATGTACAGTCAAGCACAATCCAGCTTTCTCCTTAGATATTCTCATACAGGGTATCAAAAATTTCTCCTTGGGTTTCTTGCTGAGGCTCCTGCAAATTGATAAAAAGAAGAAAGAGGAGGTGAGGAAGATGATTTAACTAACAGCTCTCTCTAGAGAAGAAAAGATAATTCTTTAAAAATATCATCTGCAACTCATTCTGCTAGAATATATTAAAACAAAGTCTCCTGCTGTGCTCAATATGAAGATTAGACCAGGCCACGGGACAAGGGTGCTTCTGGTTTTTCAAACAAGCAGTCAGTCTGGGAAGGGAAGTGGGAGTGAGCTGGATTATTCTGACTTCTGCCAAAAGTTAATACAACAAATCTGTCTGGGTTTTGTGCAGGAGAAATTCCCCAGCCTCTCAATACTGCTTCTTCAGCTGTTTTATCTTTCATACACAGCTGTTTCCTGAGAAGACAAGTACCAATGTACAATGATGTATAAAAGCTACATGTCAAGTAGACCTGCTATGAGCAGGGTTAGACAACGTCTTTAAAATAGCAACAGTTACCCAGAATGCTTTGTACGCTGACACTTTTGTCCCATCAATGGGGAATACTATGGAAATAAACATAGTACAGACATGTGTAAATAATGTGTGTACGATAGAGAACTGACCTGCTGCTAACTGCACCTGTGGAATAGCAATGGAGTTATACTGCAGTGGTGTCTTGTGCGTACAATATGTTCCTGAGGGCAGCAGCCGAAGGGCAACACAAAAGGGCACTGGCCATTTTGCGGCTGTTTTGGGGCAGTGTCATGTGCCACCAGTTTCTGTGACTTCCTGCTACACCATTCACTGAATCTGTAACAGGTCAGCTCCCATCTGTCAATCCTGCCCACCCACAGTAAATATCTGGTCCGCTTCCATGTACCTCTCTTCCCTTCTCCTCCTTTCCTCCATATCTCTTAAACGGCTTCTCTGCCAACTCCCCCCCTTGGAGCAACATTCCTCCTTCCCATTGATCCACACCTCTACCTCCCCATATCTCACCCCCCCTAAAACATACTCACTGCCACTGCCCCTCTCTCCAAACCTAATCCTCATCCCGTCTCTCTCCCCATCTCGGCTGCCTCTCTCTTGCACCCCGTGAAACTGCCACCCTTCCATCCAGAAAGCACCGTTCATCCACAATCTCTTCCTCTCTTGCTCCCTCCAGCTCCTTGCCCTTACAGAAACCTGGATTCCCCCCTGTAACACTGACCCTCCTGCTGCCATCTCCCCTGGTGGTCTCATCCTCACCCACTCGCTATGCTCTGAAAGCCGTGGTGCTGGTGTTGGCCTGGTCCTTGCTGAATCTTGCCAGTTCCAACCTCTCATCACTCCTCCCTCTTTCTTTCTCTTCCTTTGAAGCCTATTCCATTTGCCTCTACTCCCCCCCTCCACCTCCATGTTGCTGTCATCTTCTGCCCCCCAGGCTCCCACTCCTCTTTTCGCTCTGACTTTGATGCATGGCTCATGTTCTTCCTTTCCAACGACAATATTCCCACCCTCATTCTTTGGAACTTCAGTATCCATGTGGACACGTCCTCTGACCCACTTCCTCTCCCTGACCTCTTCTTTTGACCTTCGACTGACTGTCCAACGCATCATGATGGCCACTCCCTTGACCTAGTCTTATCTAAAAACTGTTATCTCTCAGATCTCTCCTTTGATGCCCTTCCTGTCTCTGACCATCACCTTACTTTGTCCTGTCTCTCCCACTTGCCCCCTCCCGATTTCCCAACCTATTGCTTTTTCTGTCATCTTCAATCCACTGAGGCTCTGGACTTTGCTTGCTTTCTCCTCCTCCCCTCATCTCTCACCTGTCTCCTCTACCACCTGCCCGGACTCTGCTGTCTCTGCCTTCAACTCATCTCTTTCTTCCACCCTTGACTCCCTTGCTCCTCTCTCGTGCCATCCTATCCGTCACATAAACCCCCGTCCTTGGTTCACCCGTACCATCCACCACATCTGATCCAGCTCTCAAGCCGCTGAGTGCCTCTGGCAGAAGTCTCGTGAATTCGCTGGCTTCCTCCACTTTAAACTTGCGCTTTCTGCATTTAGTGATGCCCTTTCCCTGGCCAAAGACCGTTATTACTCCACATTAATCAAATCTCACTCCCGCAAACCCAGACATCTCTTCTCAGCATTTGCTTCCCTTCTGAAGCCTCCTTGTCCTCCCCCACCCCTCTCTGCACAGGATCTTCACTCCTTCAGTGACAAGATTGATAAATTCTGCCTTGCTATTGCTTCTCAGTCCTCTCCCTCCCTCACTTGCTATTCCCCCTCCTACCTCTTCTCCTTCCCCCCAGCTTCTCTTGATGAGTTCACATCCTTCCTCTCTTCATCCAACCCCTCCAACTTGCCCCCTTGACCCCATCCCCTCTTATCTCCTAATGGCAATTGCCCCCACTGCTGCACCTTCTCTCCTGCACATCATCAACCTCTCCTGATCTACTGGGTCATTTCCATTGGCTTTCAAACATGCCACCATCTCCCCTATCGTTAAGAAGGCCAGACCTGACCCCTATGACCCTTCCAGCTATCACCCCATTTCACTCCTGTCCTTTGCTTCCAAGCTCCTGGAGCAGGCTGTCTATGTCTACACACACTGTCTTGATTTCCTCTATTCAAGTTCCTCCCTTGACCCCTGTCAATCAGGCTTCTGCCCTCTCCACTTGATTGAAACTGCCCTCACCAAAATCGCTAATGACCTTCTGTTAGCTAAGTCCAAGGGCCTCTACTCCATTCTTGTCCTACTTGATCTCTCTGCTGCCTTTGACACTGTTGACCATGGCCTCCTCCTGGATTCATCATGCTCCTTTGGTTTTTGGGGCTCTCTTCTCAACTGGTTTTCTTTGTCTCTCTTGAACTGCTCCTTCGATGTTTCTCTTGCTGGTACCTCCGCTACGTCACTTCCTGTCTCTGTGGGGGTTCCCCAAGGCTCTGTCCTGGGCCCTCTTCTCTTCTCCCTTTACACTCTTTCTCTGGGTAAACTCATTGAAATCCATGGCTTCCAGTATCACCTGTATACTGATGACACGCAACTCTCCCTCTCCACTCCTGCACTCTCCCCCTCCATCCAGTCTCATATTGCTGACTGTCTTGCTGGCATCTCTGCTTGGATGTCTCGGTGCCAACTCAAGTTTAATCTGGCCAAGACCGAACTCATCTTCCCCCCCCAAAACATTCCCCTCCTACTTCCCTCTCAATTTCCATTGAGGTAATCGCCATCCAGACGATTCCTCAGGCGTGTAGCCTGGGATTCATCTTTCATTCTTCCCTCTCCTTTATGCCTCAGATCCAGGCTGTTGCTAAATTCTGTCACTTTGCTCTGTATATTGCTAATCTAGCCCTGCCTTACTGTTGCTAATGCAAAAAACCTAGTCCATGCTTTAGTCATCTCTCGCCTTTACCACTGCAACTTCCTCCTTACTGGCCACCCCTGCTCTGATCTTGCCCCTCCCCCCCTGCCATCTCAATTCAATGCTCTGCAGCCAAAATCATCCACCTTGCCCGTTGTTTTGACCAGGTTCAGCCCCTCCTCTCTGCCCTAGACTGGCTCCCTTTACGTTAATGCTTTTGGCACAAGCAAAGTTCCTGGTCTTCACCTTCAAGGCTCTTCATGGCCTTGCTCCCCAATATCTCTCTGTTCTTGTATCCTGCCACATTCCTGCCCAGGAGCTTCGCTCCTCCTCTGCCCCCACCCTCGCCTGCTCGCAACCCCCTCACTCCTCTAAATGTCTTTGCCCCTTCTTTCTGCTGTCCCTCATGTCTGGAATTGCTTCCCTGGATACGTTTGCTCTGCTCCCTCCCAACCTTCAAATCCCTTCTGAAAAACCTACCTCTTTGTCAGGCTTTTCCTAGCTCCTCATGAGTGAAACTGTGTCCTCTTCTCCCTCACTCAGAATCTAGTTCCCTGTAACTAAGTGAAGCATGTATACCTGCAACTTTTCAACCTCATGAATGTATCCTTGTCTCTGCCAAAGTTTGCCTCTCCCTTGTCTCCTAGATTGTAAACCCCTGGGGGGTAGGGACCTGTCTATAACTATTGGTTTATAGCCCCAGGCACACCGCTGGTGCTATATTAATAATAAATTATAACTATTATTTATATTTATTTATTATTTGTACTTTTATCCCGCCCTCTCTCACTTGACAGCGACTCAAGGCGGCTTACAAATATAAAACCATAAAACACAAAAATAAATAATAAAAATAGTACAAAATATGCAACATAAAACAACTAATTCTGCACAAAATATATGTATAAATACCCTCCCTACCCTAACCCACCCCCACCCCACTCGCCAAATGCCTGATGGACGAGCCAGGTTTTACACTACTGACGGAAGGCGAGAAGATTCGGGCTGAGGTGGACCTCCACCAGCAGAGCATTCCAGAGTGATGGTGCAACCGCCAAGAATGCCCTCATATCCATACAGACCCGCCTATACCACAGGACCGCCAGGAGGGCACTCCTGGATGACCGCAGGGGAATGAGGCAATCCTTCAGATAAGTGGGGCCCAAACTGTGTAGGGCTTTAGAGGTCAAAACCAGCACTGTGAATCAGACCTGGAAGACAATAGGCAGCAAGTGCAATGCCCAGAGCACTAGTGTTATGTGCTCCCTGCAGCCCACTCCCGTAAGCAGGTGGGCTGCTGCGTTCTGCACTAGCTGCAGCTTCCGGACCGTCACCAAGGGCAGCCCCATGTAGAGCGCATTGTAGTAATCTAGTCTCGAGGATGACAGTGGTGAGGTTGGAGTCTGAGACATATGGGTGGAGCCTTTTCACCAGATGTAGCTGGCAAAAGGTGCTCCCGGCCACAGCCGACACCTGCAAATCCAGGTGCAGCCATGTATCCAGGAGCACCCCCAGGCTCCGCACAGATGGAACCAATGGCGGGTGAACACCCCCAATAAAGGGTGGTAATAAAATAGCTTTCCAGTTTTAGGTGCAGTAATCCTCCACATCCGTCTATATACCTCTCTTTGCAAACTCTGCAGTTATGAGTGTGCTCATATATTACAGCACCCTCACAGATTCCCAAGTCTGTGTACACACAAACACAGCAATGATGAGATGACATTATTCCAGGGGAAAAAACAAAGGGAACAGCAGTCCTGGGTTGGGTCCACACATATTTCTAAGCTGTGGGCCCCCAGTTACTGAATACTGGAAGGGGCTGGCGTGTTCTGTTCCCCTCTGATCTGCTGCTTTGCAGGGAGCAGTACAACCCCTCCTGTTCTGAAGTGTTGTGGACAGATGGTTTATTCTCAGGACTTGCCAGGGGTCAGCACCTTTTCCTGATCCTTCACTGCTGCTACTCTGTGAGAACCCCACATAGCTGGATGCAGAAGCACTAGCCTCAGCCCCAACCTCTCTACTCCCCTGATGGGGTTGGAACTGATTGGCATCATCAAACAGCTGATGGGAGGCAGTAGTGCCAGCCCTGACCCCCATCAAGATTAATCTGGCCCTGAGCAATAGCTTGCAAAGTAGGGCTAGGAACAGAAATTGGTGGAGTTGGGGCTGAGGGGCTCTCTCTACCAACTTCTTTGAATACTCTCCATGCTTCTGAGGTTAAGGGGCAAGATTTATAGGGCAGGCTTGAGCCCCAGCATCTCTCTTTCTACAAATTAGAAAGAGTCTGGTGCACTTGCAGCATCCCTGGTCTCTTCCTGGCCGGATGTGTTGCTGGTGAATTGGGAGCACTCTGCTAACAGCAGTCCAAGACTCTTCCTCTGTGGGTACTCCCCAGGGCTGGACCTACAGAGGGTGGGTCCTTGGAAGTGGAAGGGCAGGTCCTGAGGCAGATGGAGGAAGTGCTTAATTTCTAAAAATGAATTGCCGGGGCCTAAACTTGCCTCAGAAGTCACACCCCCTTGCTCCAAAATCCACGCCTCTTGGCCAAGAGCTTATGAAAGCATGGAACTGAACCCTGTTCTCCAGCTAGCAACCCAACCACTGGACTAACCTGCATCTCTACAGCTGAAAATAAAACAGGAGTTCTTGTGATTTAATCTATATGATGCCCAGCGCAGAGGGTGGGGCAGGAAAGTCATTAATGAAAGCCAAATAAACCATCCAGGTTTTTTCTGGCTTTTGTTTCCAACCCTAAAATGTCCAATATCAGTCTTCTCCTGGTCTTTCACATTTTGGGGTGCACACTCCTATTGAGAACATTCCCCAGGGCTCAGCCCCCCACCTTTGAATTTAAAGGTGGACTACTGCAACGCGCTCTATGTGGGGCTTCCCTTGACGTTGCTTCGGAGGCTGCAGCTGGTGCAGAACGCGGTGGCTCGTCTCCTTACAGGGACGAGGCGACGGGAGCATATTACTCCCGTGCTCCGTGCGCTGCACTGGCTGCCTATAGTGTACCGAGCCAGATTCAAGGTGTTGGTCTTGGCCTATAAAGCCCTACACGGTCTTGGCCCTTCATACCTCAGGGACCGCCTCACCCTCCGCACCCCAGAGCAACCCCTTCGGTCTGTTGGGAGTGCCTTCTTGGAGGTCTCCCATGTAAAACGGGGGGCCACAATGGAAGTTTGTTGGCTTTCCGCCAGGCCTGCAAAACCTGGATGTTCTCCCAGGCCTTCGGAGGAGGGGAGGGTGGGTTGGGGATAAAATTTTGGGGGGTGGTTGTTTTTAGGAGTTTTAGATGTTTTAATATTTGTGTTCCATTGTTGTTTTAAACTATTGCTATTTTTTATGTTGTAAGCCGCCCCATGGGCATGAGGGGGCGGCTAAGAAATATAATCAAATAAATAAACATTAACTGCTGGGGCTGAGCCCTGGCAAGCATCCCCCTCCCCAAATTAAACCCTGGATGGAGGTCAGAGTGGGTCCCGCACAACCAGAAGCTGGAAGGGCCCCCACAATTTGCCACTTCCTCCCTCCCTGCTCACAGGAACCTGGGCTGGAGCCATAGGGGCATTGTGCCATGCTACAGCAGGATGTGGGGGAGGGGAGTGATGCTGCTAAACAAGGGCCCTGTTCTCCCCTCAGAGACCTGCTGTGGCACAATGCAAGGCCCTGTTCCCTGAGGTGCCTGGGGCAGTTGCCTTGCCTGCCCCTCCCTGCCAAAGACCAAGCCCAGTACTCCCACTACTCTGGCAGCAAGTGTGAACTCCCCACTACAGGGTGTTCCCACAGGATGCTCTCCACCTCCTTGCTATGAGTATGGAGAATGTGTGGAAACATCTTATGCTTGTGGGATTAATGCTGGTGCAATCAGCCACGAATATTTTGATCCCATCATGTTGTGTCAAATTGTTGGTTTAAGAGTTAGAGTGAAAGGGGGTAACGGTGGGACCGGCAGTGTGCAGGAGGGGATGCTCTACTCCAAATAAGGAACTAAGTAAAAGGCTTCTGTAGCTTTGAAGATGGAAAGGAACTAGAAAGCTGATTCAGTGGAATGTTTAATGACTAACACGCATTCTTGAATTAAGTTATGCGTCTTTTTCCCGCCTTGAGCACTATATAAACTGCTAGAATAGAGTTCTTTGTTCAGTGTCTGCAACGTCTCTTGAGATGATGTAGCTCTGTCCCTTCTCTGCAGAGAATTTATAATCTATCTTGAACTAAGGACTATCTTAGTCCCTCTTTGTAACTCTGAAACTAAGAAACTAATATTGTAAATGTACTTTATACCTTCCTAAGTAAAGCTAAGTAACTAAGACCTCAGTATTTGTCTTTATTTCAGAAATCTGATAAGAAAAGATATTTCTAGCATACTAAAGTGTTTAAGTACAGATGAACAAAATAAATAAGATCCCAATATTTGGTCCAAGATTTCCCCCGGGCCAATATTTAACGCTACAGAAGACACAGAATGCTCTTACCACTGAATATATACCTTTAAGAGAGGACATAGGAGCTGATACAAAGATTCCAAGGCCTCAGTGACACTTGGGATTTGTCAGAATTAGACCTGGGAGCCAGAGGGAGATAATAGCTGCCTTCAAGTGTTAGTCTCTGAAAATACGTTCTAATGTTACTTAATAAAGATGGTTTTACAGCTGTAACACTGGACTACAGAACCACTATAAAAGAAGCAACTGAACACGATACTTGCCACATCTTTTTTCTTCTTCTTTTTCTTCTTCTTCTTCTTCTTCTCCCTCTTCCCATAATCTTCACTTCTACGTCTGACCACCTCTGGCTGCAAAGTGGTCACATCTTGAGACTACAAGAGATAAAACCCCACGTCTCTCAGTAAGAGCCCATTTTGCCTCCGCTCCATTTTTCTCTCTCTCTCAACCCCCTGATGTTTGCTGCTGTGATAACAAGAGGGCTCCTGAGCTAGATATTCAATTTAGTACAACACGATGTGTGCTCAGAACCTTACCAAAAGCACAGCGTTCCTGGAATGGCCCAAAGAATGAAAAGAGACATGACGAAGGTATAGAAAACAATGATGCAGAGCAGTGAGATCCAAAGTTTTGTACCTAGGAACCCTTGTCAATTCTCAAACTTTCTCATGGGTTACTATGCAGTCTGGTCATGAGGCAAGTAGATTCAGTCCTCACTAGCATCATAGCCATCTGGCGGGGGCAGAGGGTGAATTGGAGATGGAGGGAAGAGATTTCCCATGCAGCAGCCTAGAAGCAGAACAGTCCATTCCTCTCTAAGGCTGTGTGAGGGGAGCAGTACTGCAGTTTGCTGGTTTTGCTGGCATAGCAGGGAGCAGCCCTGTGGGGCTGCTGCCCCTTTAAGAAGGGGGCTGTGTGGGCCAGCCAGAGGGCTGAGCACACACAGGGATGTGGCAGAGCCAGCCCCAGAGCTGGGGATCAGCCTATGGGGAGCACAAGCTGAGAAACTCCTGGGACAGAGTGGGCAGGTTAGTGGCCCTTTAAGGCTGAGTAGAGGAAGCCGGGCCATGCCCACTCTGCCTGTATAAAAGGAGAGACAAGACAGAGAGGAGAGAGTCTCTGCCAGGGAGTCAAAGGAGCAACATCTCCCTGAACAAGCCTGCATGCTCTATGCTCACTAGGCATGGGACCCCGGGGCAATTACCGGATGCCGGATTTACCGGTTTTCTGGTTCTCAAAGAACCGGATTCTCGGATTAAATCCGGTATCCGGTACCGGTTTTATTCCATTGATTTCAATGGGGCACTGTGTCCCCATTGAAATCAATGGAATACAATTCCTCCCCCCTCCCCCTCCCAGGCTGCGTGGGTGGAAGGGGGGACACCCCCCACCCACCCTGGATTTTTTTTTAAAAAAAGAGCCCCCCCCCAGCACCAGTGGCTGCGCCGTCCCCGCAGCCACCGGTAAGTATAGACCCAATCCCTGGGGGGGGTGTTTAACACCCCCTCAACTCCCCAGGGATCACCCCTACTACAAGTTGACACTGTACCTTTGTATTTCAGCGGCGCTCCGGGTGCGGCGGCGGCGGGCGGTCCGGCGGCCTCAGCGCGGCTGTGGCTGCCGGCGTCAGAGACGCTCTAGGCCTTCTGGGGAACTTCCAGGTTTCCCCGGAAGGCCTAGAGCGTCTCTGACGCCGGCAGCCACAGCCAGCGCTGAGGCCGCCGGACTGCCCGCCGCCACCGCCGCCGCACCCGGAGCTCCGCTGAAATACAAAGGTACAATCAACTTGTAGTAGGGGTGATCCCTGGGGGGTTGGGGGGGGTTAAACACCCCCCCAGGGATCGGGTCTATACTTACCGGCGGCTGCGGGGACGCCGTGGACGCTGGTGCTGGGGGGGGCTCTTTTTTTAAAAAAAATCCAGGCTGGGAAGGGTGGGTGAGGGGTGTCCCCCCTTCCACCCGCGCAGCCTGGACTCGGGGAGGGGTGGTTTTTTTACTTTTTTGGTGGGACTTTTTACATTGCAGCCATTCATTTAAATGGCTGCAATGTAAAAAAAATCCGGTACCCGGAATCCGGTAATGGGACCGGATTTACCGGGTTGAATGCGATAATGCCAGTACGCCCAGTACCGGCATTATCAAATACCGGATTTACCGGCACGCACGCCCCTAATGCTCACCAAGGTACTTAAGGTTGGAGAACCAGAGGGACCCAGGCAAGTGGGAGAGGCTGTGCCCAGGAGGGAGCCTCTTGCCTCAGGCAGGCTTGGCCAGAGCCCGGGGACTTAGATGCCTGGCTGGCTGGACTTTAGGGGTTGATGGTCTGTGTTGCTCCTGAGCCTGGAGCGATGGACCTGGGCCTGCAGGGTGGAGGCAATTGAGCTGGCAGCCTCAGGTACACTGGACACAGGGTCTAATAAAGGACTAATAAACACCCCCTGTCTCAGGGGGGGCTTTAGCCGAGGCTTGGGCTGAAAGGGTGTAGCAAAGGGGTGAGCTGAGACCCCAGTACCCCGTGTGGCCCTGGGGAGCCCCCTGCTACAGCACATGGTGGAGAATGTGGGCATAGCACCACCTGCTGGTGCATAGTGGAAGTGCACCCAACCTTGATTTGTGTGTGGAATTGGAGGTTGCCTGTTGGAGCTGCACCTGTGTGAGCTCCCTGATGGAAGGTGAGCCCAGGTGTTGGAAGCAGACATGACTGGAGGGACAGTGCCCAGTCAGTGAGAGAGTTTGGGACCAGACACTGGGAGAGAGCCGTGGAGTTTTGTGCCTGGACTGAACCAGAGGAGTGCGCTTGGAGTAGCTGGGCCAGGATGGGCCTGGAGCTAGGCGATGGCAGCAGAAGGTGCATGCTGGAGTCGGAGGTGTACCCCAACTGCACTCCGCTTATGGAACTCTATAGAGCCAGAGCCAGAGCTGAGGCGGCATGAGGATTGTGACACGCAAGTACTGGGGACCCAAGGAAGGCGGTACTATGTGGTGTTGTCATAATTGTGGCCAACTGGGACAATATTGGAGGGCCTGCCAGGAGAGATGGCAAGGCCTCCTGAGTATCTGGACTCTGGGATGTCAGAGTCAGGGGAAGGAAAAGTGTTGCTGGACTTGTGGGGTGATGGGACATGTCACGAGGCTGTGTCCCTGAAGGCCTGAGCCAGATGAAAGGGTCCGTCTGGTAGCAGGGTCCACCCCCACCCAGGAATGGGAAAAGAACTGGGAGCAGAGACCTCCAAGGTGGTGTTGGACTTGCCAAGCCCTGGGACATGTGAAGCGGGATTGTCCCAAAGGGAAGCCTCACAAGGAGGGTTTGAGGGCTGCTAAAAGGAACAGTAGTCCTAAACTAAAGGAAAGAGGAAGGAAGACTATGGGCACTCGGGTAGATGGGGAGTGTTTAAAAGACATAGGTAACCTTGAAAGGGCAGTCAAGCAGGTGCTGACTGACAACGCCTTCCTCTTGAAAGAGCTAGAGGCCCTCAGAGAGGGGCAGGTGGTCTCAAGGCCCGAGAGGAAGGACCAAGAGACCATGACCAAGATCTCTAGCGACATGGTGGTTCAGATAGCAAGAGACAGGTATGAGGCAGTACAAGAGAACCTGGCTCTCCGTAAGGAGGTGGAGGAGCTAAAGGTTGCTCTAGGGGAGAGCTGGGAGTCAAGAGACTGGGTACAGGGGGGCAATTGAGCCGGTACCCTAATGCACCTAAGTCTACAGAGAGGAAAAGAAGTACAGGGGGTGATTGAGCTGGTACTTCATGTGCCTAAAGGGGGGCAGGGTATAGGCGATTGAGCCGGCCATCAGGCACGAACCTCTGCCTTAGGGGCAGGGACCCGAGTTGACTGTGTTGCTGAAATTTGCAGTGATCCTCGCAGAATCAGCCAATCCTGACCATGACCCGAGGGTAAATAGGGCCCTGGGAGATTAATTGTGGGTGGGTGGGGTCTGAAGGCCCTATGTTAGGGAGGTGCTGAAATTCCAGAGGATTTGAGTTGTGTTTGATTAGCAAAGTTGTGATTCTATGTCAAACCTATTGCAAATTTGCTTCCCAGCATGCATAGTTTGCAAATCAAGTTAATTATGCAAATATTAATGCTCACGGTGAATTTGCAGAATTTGGCTTCACTGGTTGCAGAATTTAAGGTTTTTTGGTGCAGTCAACTCGGGTCCCTGCTCAGGGACAAACGAACCCAACAGGGTGTAGGCGATTGAGCTGGCTGGGACTGTGAAACCCAGCAGGGTGTAGACGACTGAGCCAGCTGGGGTCAACTGACACTATGGTGACTATGGGTGGTAAGGTAGGCGATGGAGCCGACCACCAGAGTTGTACGAGAGCCCTGGGAGGGACTGTAATGTACTTGGTAGTACATGGCCACAACAGTTGGCTTTGAGTGTCCCAGGGCTAGGAGGTCCGGAAGAAATGGGGGTGGGGTGTGTGGCAGCGGCTTCCCACTCCAGAAGGGGTCTCATATGTGAGGTGGAAAATCCTGAAAAGGTTGGTGGAGAAATGTAAGGGGCTGTGGAAATCCCCTAGGAGTCTGTAAGTTGGGTGGAGAAATGCTCCCCAACAGGAAGAGTTAATTCCCTTTACAAAGTTGGGTGGAGGTGGCCCCCAACTGCTAAACCTGGTGGAACGGGCCCAACTATAAGGGGAGATGTGGAGGTCAGGAGGGTGTTAAAGCCTGTTTGAGGTGCTAGACCCTGTGGTAAAAAGCTGCACCCTGCTAGAGTTAGAAGCCAGTCTTCTTGGGGAGAAGCCTGTCTCCCTGAAGGGGGAGGGGTGTAGCAGGGAGCAGTCCTGTGCGGCTGCTGCCCCTTTAAGAAGGTGGCTGTGTGGGTCAGCCAGAGGGCTGAGCGCACACCGGTACGGCAGAGCTAGCCCCAGAGCTGGGGATCAGTCTATGCGGAGCACAGGCTAAGAAACCCCTGGGACAGAGTGGGCAGGTTAGTGGCCCTTTTAAGACTGACTAGAGGAAGCCTGGCCATGCCCACTCTGCCTGTATAAAAGGAGAGACAAGACAGAGAGGAGAGAGTCTCTGCCAGGGACCCGAAGGAGCAATATCTCCCTGAACAAGCCTGCCTGCTCTATGCTCACCAAGGTACAGAGGGTTGGAGAACCAGAGGGACCCAGGCAAGTGGGAGAGGCTGTGCCCAGGAGGTAGCCTCTTGCCTCAGGCAGGCTTGGCCAGAGCCTGGGGGCTTAGAGGCCTGGCTGGCTGGACTTTGGGGGTTGATGGTCTGTGTTGCTCCTGAGCCTGTAGAGACAGACCTGGGCCTGCAGGGTGGAGGCGATTGAGCTGGCAGCCCCAGGTACATTGGACACAGGATCTAATAAAGGACTGTGGACTAATACCCTCTGGACTGTGTGTTGTGTCCTAGAAGAGGGTACCCCCCTTGTCTCAGGGGGACTTTCAGCCGAGGCTCGGGCTGAAAAGGCATAACAGAGGGGTGAGCTAATTCCCCAGAGAGACCCCAGCGCCCTCTGCGGCCCTGGGGAGCCCCCTGCTACAGCTGGGGTACAGGAACTCTCTTGTGGTTTCAATACGACCAACCCAAAAGGAATCCCCATGGCATCTAAGGCAGTATCAAAACTACTGGGAAAGAGACTTACCTCTGCAGTGGTGTTTCTCTCATCAGATGGGCTGCTTGCATCATGTTCAATAACAGAATAGACATCAGGTTGGCAGGGGTCCAGGCACTAGAGTGAGGAGAGGGGAGGGGAAAGGCCTGTGTCTCATCATTTGCATGTAATATATGTGGGTTTTAAAAATGCTCCCAGTCATCTTCCATGGGCAGAGTTAGACATACATCCCAAACTTCGCAGATTTGACATGTACAGCCACCATGCCTCAAAAGCTTGAGGGACATTCCAAGTCCTGGACTGACTTTGGAGGAGAAAAAGAAATTGCTTCTTTCCGTGAATGTACAATGCCATCCAATCCTTGCTATGACTGTGAGTCACTGCCACATCATCACAGAATCATAGATCTAGAAAGAACCCCAAACATTATCTAGTCCAGCCCTCCTCTCATTAAGCAGGATCACGGTACTTATACCATATCCAAGAGAGGTCTGTCTAACCTACTGTTAAAGGCCTCCATTATGGGGCCTCCACAATCTCTCGCTTAGGAAATTATTCCATGGCCTAATTATTCTGGTAGTCAGAAAATTCTTAGCCTAACTCTTTCTCCTTTAATTTAAGCCCCTCATCTCGGGTCCTATCCCCAGTGACTAGATACACCAACTGGGCACCATTTTGCTTATAGCAGCCTTTTACGTATTCCTCAACCTGCAGAGGAAGTGGATTGGAGCTAAAAGACCAAGGCAAAGTGTGGGTGTATGAAGCCTAAATTGTAAGTGAGCACAATATGCAAGACTGAACAATGGCTTTACCAAGGTTTTTTGAGTATAGAATTCCCTTGTTTTTGGAGCAGCTTTGCAATACAGAAAAGTTAACGATGAGCAGTGTAACAGTGAAATTTCAGAATTTCAATGACTCACTGTGTACTGAAATGTGGCTGCCTCTGGGGTGGGGGCAGCCATAAAAAATCCTAAAATCATTACAAATCCAGCTCGTACGCACAGCTTCCAGCTCTGTACACATATTCACACAGGTCCATACACACACTCACATGCCCAATTTCCCACCCAGTTCCATACATACACACTCACTCACATGCACAACTCCTCCCCACACATGCACAGCTCTCCTCAAACTCACACAAAAACAACAACAAAAAATCCCACAAAAACTTGTGGGTCCTGATCCTACAGCCAGATCTGTGTTAACAGATTTGTTCACCAGAGTGGAGTCCCACCGATTTAAATAGGTCTCTCCACAGGCACAAGGGGGGACCAAACACTGTAACCAGTCTCCCAGTGGCAGAATGTGGCGAAGGAGCTGCTTTGGGGGAACTTTATCCTTCATACCTTACCCCCAGAGTTTGAATCTGGCTTTACCTCTCTTTGCCACTTCCCTGGATGCCGGGAAAGTCTCTCTGATGGGAGTGGGGGGAGGCAGGGGATGAAGCTGGGCAGGGCTGAGGGTCTAGCCCCTCTTCTCCCCCCTCCCAACCCAGGAGTTCAACAAGCAGGTTGTGAAGGGGTGGGGGTGAACTAGGAGGGTTTAATTTGTGGGTGGCGGGTGCTGGGAGCAGGAGGATCATCGGGGGAACATCCCAAGACTGACTGCAAGTTGGAATTTCCTAGTTTGGAGATGCTGGTGGGTGGAAAAAACCCCATGGACATCACCCCAGGTGTGGACTGAGTTGTGGATGCAGCAGCTGCAAGCCTGACAAATCAGCAACCACCTCCCAGGCTATATCCTTTAGCATAGCACTAAAAGTAGCCCCAAACAAGCACATCTCTCCGCCCCAGGAGTTCTTGCCCCCAGTCCTGCCTCTGGTATAACACATGCGCCCCCACCAAACAACCAGGTGGCTTGGATTCCAGCTCCCCTGCTCTTACCCATTAACCCCCACTTCCATCCAGAGAACCCAGGAGTCCTGGCTCCCAGCTCCCCTGCTCTCACCCACTAGCCCCCACTCCTCTCCTAGAGATCTGAGGAATCCCTGGTTCTCGTCATCCCTTGCTTTAATCCACTAGCTCCCATTCCTCTCCTAGAGAACTCATGAGTCCTGGCTCCCAGCCCCCTGCTCTAACACACTAGCCTCCATTCCACTTGACTTTGTCACTGGTACTATTTTCATTTTTGGGGGTCCCCCTTGCATCAGATCCCACTGTCTGTTCTTCCCTTGGCTGTCATTTTGAGGGTGTGATGTCATCAACATTAATCGCGAATAACTTTTTTTTGGGGGGGCTAGAGACTCCCTGATTGCTGGTGCCATGTCTGGGGTGTGTGTGTGTGTGTCCCCTTTACCTATCCCAGCCATCAGTTTGTCTGTGGGTGGTTGTGGGGGTTTCCCCCTAACTCAGCTTGGGGGGGGTCAAATTGGAGGGGGGGGACATAAAGCATATTAGGGTTGGGGGGTGTCTTGTTTTACCTCCGAGGTAGCCTGCCATTTTCAAAATGGCCACTGCTGGGGGATTTCCCCCTCTACCTCAGCTTGGAGGGGATCAAATTGCAACCTCCCTCCCCCCCTCCCAAAAAAAGCATATTTGGCGTATTGGAGTCTCCTCTATCAAACAGTGGTCTTGGTGACCCTCAAGGTGACCCTCCTGATTTTCAAAATGGCCACCGCTGGGTTTTTTGCTCCCTAACTCTGCTTGGAGAGGGGTCAAATTGCAGCAAAGAATGCATATTAGAGGTCACAGGAGTCTCCTCTATTAAATGGTGGTCTTGTCTTGCTCCCAGGAATTACACCCCCCTTAAAATTTCAAAATGGCCAGCACTGGGGGTTTTGCCCCCTAACTTCACTTAATGGGGCAGGAGTCAATTCACAGCAAAAAAAGCATATCTGTGGGCATGGAAAGTCTCCTCTATCAAATGTCTGGGAGATTCCTACCTTTAGTGTAGTGCTAAATGATAGAGCCTGGAGTGGTTGTTGCTTTCTGAGGTTTGCAGCTGCTGCATAACAGCAGCTAAGTCCACACATGGGGTGGGGATCCCCAGACTAGGAAATTCTAACTCAGTCAATCTTGGGATATTCCCTCAACGATCCACCTGTTCCCAGCACCCCCAAGTTAAACCCTCCTAGAGGGGATTCACACGTGCGTTTAAATCGCACAGAAGCCTCGGCAGCATAGTGCGATTTAAAGAACCCCGCACTTCCGGGTTAGTGTGAATGCGCTGAGCGCGCACATTTCCACTTAGCCCGAATGTTTGGAGTGCAGTTTGAAAAGTTGCTCCGCAGCTTTTCAAACCGCACTCCAAACTTTCGGGCTAAGTGGAAATGTGCGCGCTCAGCGCATTCACACCAGCCCGGAAGTGCGGGGTTCTTTAAATCGCACTATGCTGCCGAGGCTTCTGTGCGATTTAAACACACGTCTGACTGCGCCCCGAGTCCACTCCTGCTCAGTCTGCCTTTCAAAGTCCTGGGGATGGCAACCATCTTCCCTCCTCTTGTCTGACTCCCACTGCTGGCTAGCAGAGGCTACTATGCATGCGTGGCGTTATGAAATCTCTCTGAGTAATATGGGAAATTAGGATATTTACAACTTTTAAATTGCCTGATGGATTTTCAAACTTTTAAAAATGGCAGGAGCAGGAAAGCAGCTCTGAATTATCTAACAGGACAAAAGCTCAGCCAAATATTCCAAAAGTAGACTTCCCATGTGATATAAAAAGCTTCTTAAAACCCAGAAGTAAAAACAATTTTTATTCTGATTTTTAAACCACTGTAATTTTTATGTTTTGTGTCCACTTTGCATGAAATTTGGAATGACTGTAGCCTTTACCCAAGCAATTCTCTCTGCCAAATTTTAGGCACACAGGATAAATAGTGCCAATTTTATAAGCAATAAAATATTCATGCATTAAAATTGAGAGTGCTCCCTCGTCTTAACTATAGAATGGCTGCTGCCGCTCCATAACTTGAACATTGTAATTATGTCCCCCATTAATCTTTTTTCTAGGCTAAGTATTCCCAGTATCTTCAACCTCTCCACATAGGTCTTTCCGTCAATCCCCTTTGTCATCTTTGTTGCTCTCCTCTGAACCCTCTCAAGCTTATTAGTAGCCTTCTTAAAGTGAGGTGCCCCAACTTGGATGCAACAGAGAAGAACAATCGCTTCTCTCATCTTACAGTAACTGCTTCTATAAATGCAACCCAGAATAGCGTTTGCCTTTTTAGCTGCTGCATCACATTGTTAATTCATAGCTCTACGTGGGGCTACCTATGGTGACGGCTCGGAAGCTGAAGCTGGTGCAGAATGCGGTGGCCCGGCTCCTGGTGGGATTGGGCCGCCAGGAGCACATTACACCAGTGCTCCGATCTCTGCACTGGCTGCCAATTCAAAGTGTTTGTTTTGACCTATAAAGCCTTACACGGCCTGGGCCCTGCTTACTTGCAAGACCGCCTCACCCCCCAGGTTCTGGATCGGCCCCTGCAGTCGTCTGGGGGCCCCTTGCTGGAGGTCCCCCAGGTTTCCTGGGAGGCCACACGGAATAGGGCATTCTCGGCCGTGCCGCACCGCTGGAATTCTCTCCTAGTGGGGGCACGTCTGGCCCCGGACCTTCTGGCCTTCCACAAGAACTGCAAAACCTGGCTATTCTGTCAGGCATTTGGCGAGGGAGAGGGGTAGGGTTGGGGAGGGGGGGTGTTTACTTTTTATGACTATGTTTTACAATGTTTAAAATTGTTTTATATTTTTATATATTATTGTTAGCCGCTTTGGGCCGCCTGTGGCGGGAAGAGCGGGATACAAATCTTGTTATCTACTATAACCTCCAGATCATTTTCAGGAGTACTGCTGCCCAACCAGTCATCTCTCATTTTGTACTCGTACTCTTGATTTTTCTCTCCTATGATTGATACTTTACATTGAGAATGAAATGAAGCGAAACCTTTTCTCCTGAGGGCAGAACGCTAAGAATACTTTGTAGTTGGAACTCCCTCTGCCCACATGTTTTCCCCACTCTGGGAAACATTCACTACTCAGCTGAGCCCTGGAGGGTACCATATTGTGTCTGTGCATGTATGTCAATCCCAGGTTTCAATTTATAATAATTTTGGGCACATGGGTTGGGAAGAAAGGCTGATCAGCTATGGGGTACAGCAGCGATGGGGAATCTCAGGCTTAGGGGCCAAATACGACCCCCAGCAAGTTTTAATGTGGCCTCTTTCTAGTTCCTGGATCTGGGTCCAGTTCAAACACCACAACACTGAAAAACTGAGCTCAGGATAAGGGAGCAGAGAGGAGGGAATGCATACAAAGGTAAGGGGCAGATCCATGATGCAGATTCATGATCTTGAGCTTCCTTTTCTTGTGCATATCCCTTACACATCTCTGCTCCCAACTTCTATTTGTCCCTCGAAGCTTTTACTAATTCTCAAAGTGGCCCCAGGAAGGAAAAGGTTCCTCACCCCTGGGCTACAGTCACAGAAGCTGCAAGGGCTTGATTCCCGCATGGCCTTGTGGCATACGAGCACGGTCACCACATTGCGGGCCAACTGTGGCGAGCTGGGCAGATGTCATAGGGAAGCTGAGTGACCCTTCCGCTGCCACGGCCAGGACACGCCAAGGCACCAGCCATATGAGCAGCCTCCCAGCCCTGTCCGGCCTCCCTCCCCTGGCCCGACCTTAATCCCGTCCCCCACCATGAGCGACGGCGCCCACTGCTCAAAGCCCTGCTGCGGAGTTCACCACACGGCAGGGCAGAAGGGACCTGGGTACACAGACAGCCATGTCTTGAGCAGCCTTACCCCAGTTGGGGGACGTCTGCTCAGTGATGCATCCTCATTTTCCAAGAATGTGTCACGGAGCAGCTAGCTGCTTGCTCCACCCTGGGGCGCAGGGAACATCGTGCATATGCCAGTCACACAATGCACTGCATCACCGGCCCAGCTGCACAGAGTGGGGTAAGGCTATTCAAGGCACGGCAGCCTCCCCAGGCTGTCTCGTGTGGCTTTACCCATGGGTACAAAAAGGGTAACTTTATACAACTGGGTCAATTACAATTTGATTTTTAAAAACAGAATTCTTCTTTTGGTTATCAGTTTAGTTTGTCAGAGGATGCAGAGGAAATTATGAGACCGGTGCACTCAGTGACACATGAATACAGACACACAGAGAAATGCAAACCTGTACATGCTCAAATAGCAGCAGACAGAAGCACACACATCCTTCATGAGCATCCGCTGGATCCTCAGATAATCCTGTCACTAGAGATGCATGTCAGAGTTAGTGATGTTCCAGATTTGTCTAAAGGATCAAATGTAACAGTCAGGAGGACTCTTCCATGCATGCTTCAAGGATGACAGCAGGTTGCTAAGGTGGCTGTTTCTCTGGCAACAGGAAGGTAGGAGGAGCCTAGGCAGGCAGGAGGTATAGGTGGTAGGAACAGAAAGACTGGCAAGTAAGCAAGGCTCTTGTCTCTGATACTGCAGAGAGAAAGAACAAGCAACTGCAGGCTTGATCCCAAGATATGCTGAGCATCCACAGCTCCCGTTTATTTCAGCGTGAGTTACAAGCACTCTGAACTTCTCCGTATCAGCTTTTTGCTGTGGTCACAATTAAAAAAGGAGAGCAGGTGAGGAAGATTAGAGGGTGCTGTGGAGAGTCCACAATGAACTATCTGTAAGGATCACCCAAAATGAACAGAGCATGGTGTGGCCCCACCCCGACTGTACTGTTCAAAAGAGAGAAACAGTAACAATTATCTGTCCACTTAGCACCCAGGATAAGCCACTTGTTTAAAAGTTAAGCCGGGAGAGGGATAGTGGGGTAGCCCATGGCAGGTTTTGGGGGGTTTTTGTCCCCTTTCCAGTTCTGGGATTTTGCCCATGGATCCAGTCCCTCCCCTCAAACACTGAAAAAGTGAACTCAGGGAAAGAGAGTGGAGATGGTTCAGGGCCCCTGGTGAGGTCACACCATCTGCAGATGGAGTCATGATTTTGATTCATATTTCATATATTTTGCATATCTTTGTTATTGTGTGTGGTCACAGAATCATATTGACATGTCACAATGGGGTCCTACAGAATGAAAGAGTCTCAGCACCTGGGCTAAAGTAATGAATGGTATGGCTGAACTTTGCCCGTTTAAGTAGTATAAGGATGTCAATCCTGTAAGCAAAAAAAGGGCAAAGGTTGTAGAAGAGATAGCATAAGAAGAGACCTCTGTTTCCTTGAACTTCAATGGACTCTTTATACTTAAGGGAGTGGACTCTTATCTTCTCCAGCTTAAACCACCCTGGACTTGTATTCCCTGATTAAATGTTGGGAGCATACTCGTGTGAACCTGGAGGCCTAGGAGCAGTCCAGGCCACGCTAGAAACAAGGTAAGCGCTGGTACTCACAGTGTAGATTGAGCCAGAAGGCTCTGAGAATCCTGAAGGAGGATGGGCTGGTCTCACTTCATCTGGGCACTTCTGGAACAGTCTTCTCCTAGAACACACCATCTATTCATAATGATATAGTGAATG
Organism: Sphenodon punctatus; assembly: GCA_003113815.1. Classification (NCBI taxonomy): domain Eukaryota; kingdom Metazoa; phylum Chordata; class Lepidosauria; order Sphenodontia; family Sphenodontidae; genus Sphenodon; species Sphenodon punctatus. The sequence goes on from QEPC01000856.1 coordinate 1,352,169, forward strand.
GCAGTCAATACTCAGGCTTTGATCTGAAATGCATTTTCACGTACAGAACCCCATTGGGATTCCAACTCTGAGTGGACAAATTCTTGGAGGTTTGATTATGTTATTAAATGGTTTTAAGGACTGAGCTGTTACAAACCTCATTTACTCAGTGAGTGGTTTGCCTGCCGTGGAAAAGAGTGACCAGTGCATGTATCAGATTCTACACTATAATTCCTGGACTATACATTCTCCAGGAATGTATGAAACTGATGAGAAACTATTAATGATTCAGTCTGAATTCACCATTCAGTATTCATAGTTAGGATTTCCTGTGATTTTTCCTCCCAGGTTGCTCACAGAAGTAGCTTGGAGATTAAGATCCTAGAGGATCCAGGACAGTCTTGGAGGTTGGCAATCCCAATGAAATTCTTTTGAAGTGAGAAAGAAATGATTTTATGATTCCCATATCTGATCTATGGTCACTGTTGATAAATTAGTGACTCCCATATCTCTTTAAAGGACACTGAAGCACTTTGAAGACAGCAGATGTAACTTTCCTCTGACACCAATATACTGTGAAGCTAACGGGGGTTCCTTTTACACATTACATTTTTCAAGTAGCAAGCCATCATGGAAGTGAGTAGAGAACTTCTTCTCCACCTGGTTGGACTGTTTTTCCTGTATCAGAGACTGTCTCACCATTGATCAACTGGAAGACCCGATCTTGCTTAAAGATATTCAAGCTGTTGGGAGTCTTGTTCTACATACTTGGGTACTGAGTGCATGCCCTAACTGCTGCTGTGCACATGTCAATAATATGGGGGTTTTATTAATTATTATTATTACTACTACATTTAAATTTTTTGGTGTGGGTGGGTCTTTAGGCTGTGATTGGTATAAGGTTATGCATGATTAATAATAGCTGGCCACTGTACTTTGCTCAAATCATAATCAGTTCTGACTTCTTCTTGCCTGAGGAAGGACCCTGTGAGGTCCAAAAGCTTGTATGTTTCCACCAACAATAGTTGGTCCAATAATAGATATAATTTGAACTACTGTGTCTCCACCACATTTTCTCTGAAGGAGTTGTAAGAACTTGGATGGGAAGGGAGGCAGCCTGTACGGGCAAGAACAATGACTGTGGAGAACAGGGAGGAACCTTCTAAGGGCGTTTATAAACGAGCCCTCTCCCAAGCGGGAGAGCATCAGACGCGTCCTGGAGAGTAACTGCGCATGCTCATTCTTGCGGAGGGTCTCTGCGCGTGCGCCCCCTGCCCACGTGACCCGGAAGTGCGGGTTAAAGCTGGCACACCGGCGATCCGCATCTAAGGGGGAAGGATCGCCAGGCCGGCCGGACGCGGGAAAGACGCTGCTGCCGAGCACGTCAGACATTTAAACGGACAAAAATAATGGCGGCTGTAAACGGGATCAGCCGCCATTTTTGTCTCGTTTAAAAACGCCCTAATCCAATCCAATCCAATCCATATATATTTGATACCCCGCACTCTCTCCCGTAGGACTCGAGGCGGCTTACAGCAATACAATAATAGTTCTGGAGTTTCCACACAGGGAGCCCAGAACAACATTTCAACAACTCTAACATAATATACAATTTACTGTAATTACAATTTCAAAACACATAATAATCAGCACATTCCCCAACATTCAACTGACATCCCACTCTATAACTTCCCCAATACACACGGGGTAAGTCCCAACCACCTCCAACTCTTCTCCTGCTGCCACCAGGGAGAACCTGGCCACCTCCACCCCTCTCTCACCGGGGGGAGGTGGCCCCACCAAACCAACATCAGTAGTTATATTAAACTCGTCACATTCCTCCCACTCTCCCCACTCCTTTACTAACCCCACCCACGACACCCCATCTACCCATGGCTTCCCTTTCTCACCCTGCTCAGAACTCCCCTCCTGCCCCTCATAGTTTCCATTTCCCCTCTGTTCCTTTTTATCCCTCATTCCCCAATTCTCCTCCTCCCCTCCTATTTGCTCTAACCTCCCACCCTGACATAACTTCCCCCCTCCAGGCCCTGAAGGGCCCCAAAGGGCCGTGCCCTTTGGCCACGACCCTTCAGCTCGCGGCCGCCAGCTTGTGGCCAGCGGCGCAGCCGCAAGTCCTTCACTTAAGTGCCCCTCGGCACTTCGGGGTGTTAGTCCAGGGGGGTGGGGGTGGGGTGGGGTTCCAAAGCTGTCCCGGTCTCCCCTACTCACGCCCCTCATCTCCAGCACAGCCATGTGGGTCCTTCTTGCCTTGGGCACTGCAGCGGGAGCAAAAGCAGCAGGGATGCAAGCCCCAGCAGCGGGAGTGAGAGCAATGGGGAAACAAGCCCCAGGTGGTAACTGTGCTCTCCTCAGCCCAGCTGCAAGCCTTTCACTTAAGTGTCCCTCAGCACTTCGGGGTGTTAGTCCAGGGGGGTGGGGGTGGGGTGGGGTTCCAAAGCTGTCCCGGTCTCCCCTACTCACGCCCCTCATCTCCAGCACAGCCATGTGGGTCCTTCTTGCCTTGGGCACTGCAGCGGGAGCAAAAGCAGCAGGGATGCAAGCCCCAGCAGCGGGAGTGAGAGCAATGGGGAAACAAGCCCCAGGTGGTAACTGTGCTCTCCTCAGCCCAGCCGCAAGCCCTTCACTTAAGTGCCCCTCGGCACTTCCGGGTGTTAGTCCAGGGGGGTGGGGTTCCAAAGCTGTCCTGGTCTCCCCTACTCACGCCCCTCATCTCCATGTGGGTCCTTCTTGCCTTGGGCACTGCAGCGGGAGCAAAAGCAGCAGGGATGCAGCCCCAGCAGCGGGAGTGAGAGCAATGGGGAAACAAGCCCCAGGTGGTAACTGTGCTCTCCTCAGCCCAGCCGCAAGCCCTTCACTTAAGTGCCCCTCGGCACTTCCGGGTGTTAGTCCAGGGGGGTGGGGTTCCAAAGCTGTCCCGGTCTCCCCTACTCATTCCCCTCATCTCCATCACAGCCATGTGGGTCCTTCTTGCCTTGGGCACTGCAGCGGGAGCAAAAGCAGCAGGGATGCAGCCCCAGCAGCGGGAGTGAGAGCAATGGGGAAACAAGCCCTAAGAGTGGAGAGAAGGAAACAGGGAAAAGCAAGGAACTGAGGTAACATAGGTGACTGGTAACTGTTGAGGGGGGAGGGACAGGAGTGAGGGCTGGGTAGGAGCCTGGACGGGTTCTATAAGCTCTATCGAACTTCAAAAAAACAGGGGGGTGAGGGGCATCTCCCCCCCCCCCATACCTCCCCTATGAGTCGTCTTGAGTTAATGAAATAAGAACTTTGCCCACTCTGTGAATTTTTCCCCAAGTTAGGAAGTATTGTGTTCTGGACATCACAGAGAGCTGAGGCAGAGGAGCCATGCCATGGGTCACAAAGAGAGGCATGTACTTTAGAGACCTAAGGGAGGAAAGCATTGCTATGGAATAGGAAGGAGAGCGGCAGAGACTTCAGAGAAGCCTGTGTCATATGAGCAACCCCACAGGACACACAGGTGAGGCAGTAGCTCCTCAGAATAAGAAAAAGGTGTGTGTGTTTTAAAAAGTTGGCTAGCAGGTTTTTATTAACAAATAAGTACCTACTAACACCTCATATAGACAGGAGTTAACACCTTTTAAAGTATGCTTATTGGTAACAGTCTTAGACTCTCTCCCTGCTAGCACATTGTTTAAAGTGGTACATGTTTTAATTAAATGTGCTAGCTAACTCTTTTACAAAAGAAGCCTGCTCATTTTCTGTCCTAGACAAGGAAATGGAGGGCCAAGGTAAGGCAAGAACATTATCAAGAAGTGGAAATCAATGGCTAGGAGTTGAGACCCCTGCGTACCATTCCTTAACATCTCAAATCCCCAATTTACTTATCAATAAAATGGGTATAACAATATGCATCTTAGAAAATTTGTGTGACAAGTGCTTTGAGATCATCAGAAGGAAGCTGCTGTACGTATGCAAATTATTGTTACTGGTAGTGCTAACAATTTAATGGCCAGAGAGCAACCAGACATCTGTCTTAGACTCCATAGGTTCCAAGTAACAAACTTTATTCAGCTCCAAGAGTTGTGAATGCATATGCTGCAAACCTTTTGTGTTGACTTAGTGCCATGTGTTGAAATTTTGTAACAACTTGCCTTTCTCTTCCACAGCAGCAGGGCTGTTCCCACAATGCTCAGCACAGCCAGGATAGCAGTAATAGTGAGGAGGAATCTCCACATGCCAAGATAAGGCTCTCTGTATCCTTTGTCTGTGAGGAGAGGAGGCAAAAAGAAGGCAAAGGATACATGACTCAGGTAGAGGTTAGAATGTACAGTATATTTTTAACCCTAAATTTCAATAGCTGTGATTTATTGTAAATAATGTTAATAATATTCTTAATTGAACAGGTCCCTGTCCCAAGAGGCTTACAAGCTAGAATGAGTGAGGGAGGGACACATAGGGAGAGACAGGGATACATTCAAGAAATTAAGTTGCAGATTTGTGTGCGGGAGATCCTGGAGGATAAGCACTGTCTGTGGTAGGAGGGTTGGGGTAGCAAATTTTTAAAATAAATAAATAAAAGAGCAGCCTATATGGGTGAGAATGTAGAGATGGCTAAAATCCACAAGCAGATTTAAAAACATGGTTCTTAATATAGAGTATTAACAAACAAGATGATAACCCGCTGGAGTCCAGGTTTGGTCCATGTTTAGCTTGTAGAGCCCAAAACGAACTGCCCCTTCATGTTTTTCTTGGGTGTTTGGGTAGCCTCCACTCACAGGTTTAGTGACACAAACCTAATACATAGTCAGGAAGTGATCACTCCTCGGAATGCTCTAGGCTTTTTGGCCACGACTCTATCATGCTGGCAGATCTGTAAATGGCCGCGTAGAGGCACTGCATGCAACCTAATTGATGGGACGTGGACGCACATTAGCCTGCATTCACCTGCATGGTGGGCTCATGCTCCAGGATCTTGCCATGAGTGGGGGTAGTGTGTCTGATGAGGGGTGACCATGTGCCCAGTGGGGGCAAACACCTAATAAACAGGCAGGTGGACGCACCTACCTGGTGTGGGCTAGCATCTGGGGAGAGGTGAAGGGCTGGAAACAGAGGAACTAGTTACAACAGTTCCTCCCTCCATACCTTTTAAAAAGCACCTGAAAACGTATTTGTTTTTTAGGTGCTTTTAGGATCCACTGCTGGTTCCCTCAATCTGTTTTGCCCTCCCTTTTTGCCTGACCACTTAAAATTTTTAGTAATTGGTTTTAAATTGATTTATATTTTTAATTTATAAAACTATAAATTGTTTCATAGTGCTTTTAAATTTTTACCTTTTTGTGAAGCACTCCGAGTGCCATGTAAGGGAATGGGGCACTATATAAATAAAATTAAGTACTGGCAGGGTGGTGTCCTGAAAATCCATGCGGTAACTAACTGTCATTTAAAAGCAGGTGCTAGGCACTCCGCGAAATCCATTGCTAAGAATGTGAGGGTGTGTTCCAGAGAGCAGAAACCTCAAGGAAGAAGCAGAGAGATTTGCCAGATGGAGAACTGCGGGGTGCAGCCACACCGTGCACTTACCATGCCTTACCGCACTTACAGTGCACATACCCCACTCCGGGCAGCCTAACCACACGATGCAGTACATCGTGTGCCTGGCAGCCATCAGATATTCCCCCCACACTGCATGGCGGGCAGGCAACTGGCTGTTATGTGCTGTGTCCTCAGAAAAAGGCCGAGGATCCAGTGTGTAGCAGCCTTACCCAAGCTGGGATAAGGCTGCCCAAGGTGCAGTAGCTCATATGACCAGTCACTGTCTGTCCTGCCGCATGGTGAGGTCTGCTGCGGGGCTTTGAGTGGCGGTTGCTAGCTCCTGTCCCATGTGGCCACATCACAGTTGGAGGCGAGATAGTGGTCAGGCTGTGGGAGGGAAATGGGGCAGGGTCGGGCACCCACTCATGTGGCCGGCACATGGGCCCGTCCCACAACAGTGGCCTGCCCGCCCAGCTTCCCCATGAGGGGGCCAACCATCTGCCCTGCTCCCTGAGGATTAGGCTCTCTGCAGCTCATGTAGCTGCACTCTCAGACTCCAGGCTAGAGGGTAGTAACTGAAGCGTCCACATCTAGGGAGGACTCAGAATGTCAAGTTTGATTTCAGGTTTCAGAGAAAGAACTGATGAAGGAACTTGTGTTTGTATTTTTGAGAATAGTTAAAGCTTACATCAGGACTGCTTCTGTGTGTGTCTGTTTGGCCAGCTGGGCCTAATAAGGGGACACGAGCAGCTGGATGAAGGGCTTGCTCCTGCAAAGAATTAGATTACCAGACCTGAACTCAATTCAACACACAAGATTTGTGGGAGGATTAGACATATGGACAGGCAGAGCTAGCATCATTGGTGAAGCACAGGAAAAGGTTGTGTGATAAATAAGAAGGGTCAGAGCAGGAAGGGCCTTGAAAATGAAGAGGAAAAGAATTGGGGTACTTTCAGACATCATTTTGAGAGTAAGCCTTTTGGGGGCAGTGGGAAGCATTTCCACATGCTGCTGTGGAGTCTGAAAGCCCATACCATGTGGGGTAAGCCTGAGGGGACTTTCCAAAGGGTGTACCTTGGGGTTACAAGCAAGCAGGTTACAAGTAAGTTTGAGGTCCATGTGGTATAAGCGCATGCAGGTCACCGCTTTTCCACAGAAACCTTTCATGAGGTTATCACAGGGTTTCTGTGGCTTTTCTGGTTGTGAAAATGCAACAAATGACATGGTGGCAGCTGGAGGAGCCAATGGAGAAACTGGAAGAGGTGGCAATATGGTCAGAACAGCAGGCAAGCTGTGTGTTTTTAATAGATTAGAGGTAGGTAATATGGGTATCCTAGCAACCAGATAGGAAGTAGTGAAGGGCCTAAGTAAGAGTTTGAGAAGCACAGACAGAGAGAGCCACAAGAGAGGGCTTAGCCCCACACGGTAACCTTAATGGCCATCTAGTTTGCTTGCTATAACCAGGTTTTGTCCTATAACCATGAACGTCTTTTGGCCTATGTGCTCTGTATTTAACTTTTTCTTGTACAAAGTTTCATTTCAGGGGCTCAATAATTCAATAGCATTATCATGTTGGCTACATCAGTCCAGACAAGCAGCACCATCCTGCCCTATGCTTCAACCAGAGCTGGCTGTAGATATCTTGCCACCTTAGGCAACAGAGTAAGGAACCCCTGGACCAAGGGCTGGTTGGGGGAGGGTGTGTTGCTGGAGCACAGAACTCCAGGGTGGGGAGGCAGAGCTAGGGAGTTGCTGGGGTAGGTGCTGTGGGGGTGAGTGAGTCAGGGCTAAAGAGTTGGCTGGAGGGAGCAGGAAGTTACTGAAGTGAGTGTTGGGGTCAGACAAGCAGGGTCTGACTTGAGCAATGTGTTCTTTGTACTAAATTATTGTGATCTTTTGTAAAGAGAGGAGGAGGAGGAACACTCATTTTAAATTAAGATTAATCCTGCATCATACTAATAGACTATCTTCAATCACCTCCCGTGAATGCAATTCTTTTTTTCATATGAACCCTGGGTGCATCAAACAGCATCTATTGCATGTTTCTAACTTCGTAGGTCACCTTTTTAGGGGGGTGGGGGGGAGAAGGACACTGATCACCCTTTACATGGGAAACTTGAATGAGTTTGTCCATTCAGAACTCCGGAGCCTGGGAGAGCTGAGTTTACCTCTAATGAGGAGAAATGTCCCATTTCCTGATTTGCTTAGTGTTGCCCATTTAGCCTTGCAGTAGTAGGTGCCACTCTCAGAGGCATCTTTTAAGGACCCAATGTCATGTTTGTAAGTTTTTGTTGTTGTCTTGTTGATCTCTCCAACAGGGATTTTTTCAGAAATATTAAATGTACAGATTAGGATTTCATGGCCATCTGGATTAATCCGGTAGTAATGGATTTTGAAGTTGATATATTCCAATATGTAGGGGAAGGTGGTCCGGCAGGTCATGTGCACTGGTTCATTGGCCAAAGCGACCTGGATTTGGATTTTCTGATGTACACCAACTTGCCCTCCTGCACGGTGAGAAATAAGAATGAGTTTAGCCCTGTTATCTGGAATTTGCATCCACATCTGCAACATCCAGTACTGGCAACTACAGGCATGGCCTACTCCAGTGACTTTTGTTATTGTTATTACATTCAACTTATATGCTGCTCATCTGCAAAAGAGGACTCAGGGTGACTTACAAAAAATAAAATAAAATATCAAAACATACAAACATCCTAGTACCTCTTCCAACTGCCTTTCCCACACCCCCTTGCCTCATTTCACCCAAAATATCAATCCAGTTAGATAGCCCCAATACAACAATTCTGTTATGCAACCCCACTATAACCGCGTCTACCCTTCAATTAGCCCTAGTGTCATGTATCCTGTATATAGGCATATATTTTTGACCATTTCTGTTTCAATATATTGGAAATCAGAATTAGCCTCTCTGTATGATAACTTCCTAAAGAACTGTCCTATAGTGACCTTTCTACTGAACTCTTGACCAGATACTGGAATACAAGCCTGTATACTGGAATAGTCAATATAATCATGTCTGCCTCTTAAAGGAATCCACATTTTTTGTTGACTAGAGTCAAGATACATGACTCTCAAGCAGGGCAGGAAAAGGCCTTGTTTGTTTGGAGTTTACTCATTGTTAATCCTATCTTATACGATAGCAACCTGTTTAGTATGTATCAACAGGCTTCTTACTATATATTTTGAGAAAAACACCTCCCTGTCAGCAGTCTCGCCCTGACGTCATTTTTAGCTGACCTCCAAGCGTTTTTCCCTCCATAAGAAGGGAGAGGAGAAATGGATTTTTCAGAAACAGTTCCTTCTTTGGAGCTTTTCTCATCTTCCATCTGGCAGAATCGGGCAAGGACTAGGTAATATGAATGTATATTAATATGATGCATTGAGTCAACCATAGAAATAATACTTAGACCATATGTTATCTTATAGATGTTAAGATCTTTGAACTTGTAATAAGAGCTGTTCTTTGAACAAGACATGTCTTTCTAAGTCATGTACTTTTAATTGACACTGTTTCTTTTGTACTATGTCTTTATTTGAACTTAAGTAAACTATTGCTTGATATTTTTATAATATTCTTAGTCTCATAGCCTCATTTATATAAATAAATTGTCTTTACTATACTTAGCTGAGCCAGCTGGCTTATTAACAAAGTGTAAACTGAGTTTCCACATATTGGAAAAGAGCGCCCTATATCCAGACCAGATCATGTCAGGCCTGGACCACTAAACGCAAATTCCTTTTGAGGAAACTGAGGCACAACGCGACACTAGCCCCTGGGGCCGGTGCTGGTGGGGATGATCAACGCCTCCCTTTGGGAGGGTAGGGTGCTGGATTGTCTGAAGGAGGCGGTGGTGTAGCCCCTGTTAGAGACCATCTTTGGACGTTGATGCACCAGGGTCACCTGGATGGCATCAGTTTTCTAGACCCCTTTCAATCGGGGTTTTGCCCAGGGTATGACACCGAGACTGCGTTGGTGGACGACCTCCGCTGAGAGATGAATTCAGGGCGTTCAACACTACTCGTCCTGTTAGATCTCTCAGCTGATTTTGATACAGTGGACCATGGGTTATTGCTGAAACGACTGTGCTCCTGGTGTGTGTGTGTGTGTGGGGGGGATGGTCCTTACATGGTTCCACTCATTCCTCTCAGGAAGGAGCCAGTGGGTGGTGGTGGGGGCTGAAACCTCTAGCCCCCGAGACCTCTCTTGCAGCGTACCGCAAAGTTCTATTTTGTCTCCATTATTGTTTAACATCTATATGCAAACCCTGAGGGAGGTTATGAAACGGTTTGGTGTGCGTTGCCACCAATATGCTGATGACACTCAGCTATACCTCTCATTTTCAGGCCCTGCAGCCTTGGTGCTTTCCCAGTGCCTGGAGACTGTGGCTGACTGGATGTGGCAGAGCAGACTGCAGCTGAATTTGGATAAGATGGAGGTGATGGTGGGTCTGGCGGCTGGTGTGATGGCTTCCCTCGTTGAGGGGATCCTCCCCCCGCAGGCTCCTCAGGTCTGGAGCTTGGGAGTCCTCTTAGACCCCAGCCTTCGACTGGATTACCAAGTAGAGGCGGTGGTGAAGGGAGCCTTTTGCCAGTTACATCTTGTGGCAAGACTCCCACCATATGTTTCGGATTCTGACCTGGCCCCCCTCATCCATGAGTTCATCACCTCGAAGCTGGATTACTGCAATGGGGTATGCGTTCTACATGGGGCTGCCCCTGGTGACAATTTGGAAGCTGCAACTGGTGTAGAACGCGGTGGCCCGTCTTTTGACAGGGACGGGCCATAGGGAGCACATAACACCAGTGCGCTGAGCTGTGCACTGATTGCCTGTAGAGTTCCGAGCCCGATTCAAGGTGCTATTTTTAACCTTTAAAGTCCTACACGGCTTGGGCTCCTCCTATCTGAGAAACCACCTCATTCCTCGGGTCCTGAGGCGATCCAATCTGCCAGGGGCACCTTCTTGGAGGTCCCCCGGGTTAGCCAGGGGGCCATAATGGAGAGGGAATTCTCGGTGGCCGCACCACGGCTGTGGAACTCCCTCCTGGAGGAAGCTCAGCTGGCCCCGAGTCTGCTGGCCTTCCGCCGGGCCTGTAATTGTATTGTGGAGCCACATGCAACATAATCACAAAAAAAGATCTGAGACCCAACACAGTAATCAGGAGAGCTTCAAGAATACTAGTGATGTACAACCACACCACAGTGCAACCAGTAGGGAAGTGCAACTTGACAATAATAAACCCCAAGAATGGAAAGAAATACAACTTTAAATTTGTGGTAGTAGATGAGCAGGGACTACACCTTCTGTTGGGGTCCCTAGCCATCCAAAGGATGGACCTGGTGAGAGTACAGCATCACAATTTTGTGCACAGTGTCACCCAGCAAACAGTCACACTGAGTTGCCAGAAAAAAGGGACATTAGGCGAAGAAAAAATAACAGAAAAACAAGAGAGTGTAGGCAAAGCAAACCCCAGTAGAATGACAAGGAACTCTGTAATAATGGAATTTGAGGATGTTTTTCAAGGAGATGGATGCCTAAAGGGCACAGAACGCCTGGAAGTCGATGAAACCATAACATTGGTATGCCTACCCAGGCAAAAGATCCCCGTGGCACTCAACAAGGCTGTGAAGGAGATGCTGACAAGCCTGATGGAGGGAGTCATCATTAAGCCCATAGAAGCCAACACACCATGGGTGAGCAGGATGCTGGTGGTCCGAAAGCTATCAGGTAAGCTCCGCATTGGCATTGACCCTAGGCCACTTAACAAAGCACTCAAGAGGGCACACTATCCACTTCCCACAATAGAGGACATACTACCTGACCTAGCCAGGGCACGTTTCTTCACAGTGTGTGACGTGAAGGATGGTTTTTGGTATGTCCCACTATACAAAGCCTCGAGAAGACTAACCATCTTTTCTACACCATCTGGAAGGTACAGGTGGTTATGCATGCCCATGGGCATCTCCCCGGCACCTGAGATCTTCCAAAGGCGGCTACATCAAGCCCTGGAAGGCCTGCTGGGTGTAAAGGTAATTGAAGACGACGTTTTAATTTATGGAGAAGGGGCGTTCTAATTTATGGAGAAGGGGTCACCAATGACGAAGCAGAGACAGATCACGACTACAACTTACGCCATTTCCTAGAGAGATGCAGGAAATAAAACCTCAAGCTCAACGCAGAAAAGATGAAACTTAAACAACGTCAGGTGGCTTACATGGGACACATACTTTCAGGCGAGGAATTGAAGGCAGAACCCAAGAAAATAGAGGCCATTGTGGACATGCCACCACCCAGGGATGTGAAAGGCATACAAAGACTTATTGGGATGGTGAACTACCTCTCCAAATACTGCCCCAACTTGGCATCAGAGGCCGAACCTCTACGACAACTGACGTGACAACACATAACATGGGACGGGGGACACCCACAAGAACCGGCCCTGCTAAGAATAAAAGAGTGGCTGGCCAAGGCTCCGATCCTACAATACTACCAGCTGGGACAGCAACTCATCCTCCAGTGCGATGCTTCAGAGAAGGAACTTGGTGCAGTGTTACAGGACAGGCCCATCGAATATGCCAGCAGGGCACTGTCAGAAACTGAACAAGGGTACGCACAAATAAAGAAGGAACTCTTGGCAGTGGTGTTTGGAGTAGAATGCTTTCACCAATATACATTTGGCCACCAGGTGGTAGTACTGTCCGACCACAAGCCACTGGAGACCATCATGCACAAACCCCTGCTGGGAGCACCTAAACGCCTATACAACGCATGCTGATGAGACTGCAGAAGTACATCGAGATCAGATACTGCACAGGGAAGAACATGATCCTAGTGGACACACTAAGCAGAACCTTCCTTAAGCACAAGGGAGATGAGGACATCAAATCCATCAACATGCTCCTCTATGTTCCCATGCGCAAGGACAAGCTCAAGGAACTAAAGGATGCCACGGAAAACAACACCATACTGCAAACGCTCAAGACCACCATTCTTAACGGATGGCCAGCGGACAAGGCTAGGGCCCCTAGAGGAACAGAAGTATATTATCATTGCAAATCAGAACTGAGTGTCCAAGATGGACTAATATTTAGAGGATCAACAACAGTGATCCCAACATCGCTTTGACAAAAAGTATTAGAAACGATACATGCTTCACACATGGGGGTGGAAAGCTGCATAAGGCTTGCCCAAGACTGCGTGTACTGGTCTGGCATGGGAGCACAAATACGGGCATTCTGCAAAAGGTGTGAGACCTGCAGAGCAGACAGTACGCAACAGCAAAAAGAGATGCTGTGGCCACATGACCTACCTACAAGACCCTGGGAGAAAGTGGGGATCGACCTTTTCACATGGATGGAGGGACAGTACCTGTTGGTGGTCGACTACTACTCCAGCTTCTGGGAAGTTGACACGCTAGAAGACACCTGGTCCAGAGTTGTCATTGAAAAGCTAAGAGCCCATTTCGCCAGACATGGCATACCGGCCCAGCTGATGAGCGACAATGGCCCTCAGTTCACATCAGTTGAGTTCCAGGAATTTGCCCGGAACTGGGAGTTTGAACACATCCCCTCATCCCCTGCCTACCCACAGAGCAACGGCAAAGTGGAATCCGCAGTAAAGACAGCAAAGAGACGACTCAGTCGAGCAACAAAGAATGGTACAGACCCCTACCTCGCCTTTCTAGCTCATCGCAACACACCCACTCAGGGTTGTAGCAGCAGCCCGGCACAGGCACTGTTGGGCCACAGGACAAGAACACTGATTCCCGTATCAAACAACCAACCTGAACCAAAACCAGAAAGATACCGTCACCAGGAACTGCTCTCAGCCCAGCACAGGCAAGCCAGACACTACAACAGGTCGGCACGAGACCTCCCCACTCTGGAAACAGGCACGCATGTGTGGATCCAACCAGCAGAAGGCACTAACAACACATAGGCCAAGGGGATCATAGAGAAAACAGTAGCCCCCAGATCATATGAAGTGACCACCCAAGAGAGACATTCCATACGGTGAAATAGGAAACACCTACGAGTGAGACACAGCCAAGGGAGGCAGCCGGAGACCCAACTGCTGCAACAGAAGGCACACCCCGGACTGACCAGGACAGGAGGGGGTGAGGAGGATGACTACAGCCAGCAGCATTTAAATGAGGACCCAGAGTGGGTCCCGGGGGCTAGTAAAGGAAAATCCACCAACACAAAGAGGCACAGCAGACGACACAGGAGACATTGAGATGCCCACCCCTAGAAGGTGAGGAGAGGGACCTGAACAGAGAACCAGACTCTCCAGCAACAGAGCGGAAGGGAATCCAGAACAGACAGTCCAGGGTGGGCCGCTTGCTGAGGGTGCCTGGGTACCTAAAGGACTATGTAAGTGTTTAGAGCCCATGGTAAAGATGAGGCTCCAATGGTGGCCAAGTGCTAGCAACCTCTGGCCACACACACGACATCACCCTCGGGTGATAAAACATGGGGACTTGGGCCCAGCAAGTCACTAGAAGCTTCATTTTCTTTCTTTCTTTCTTCTGTCCGTTGTGTTAATTTTGTTGATGTTGTAGAATAAGGGAACATTTTCCGGGGGGTGGGGGAGAGAGAGGAAAAATGTTATGGGGGACTTGGTATAGTCTGGACTCAGGGAGAATGGACACACCTCGGGCCTGGAGGGGCGTGGTACAGTCCAGCCTTGGAGGAGGGCTTTTCCCTGTCTCTCTGCTCGCCCTCCCCCCTGGCTGCAAGCTAGCCACAGTAGCAACTAGCAATGGATTGCTCTTCATTTAACCTCTAACAATGAACGAGAAACTTAAATAAACCTCCCGGACTCCAAGTTGTATTGTTACAATAAGCAGAACATGACATAACTTTGCCCTTCCCCATCCACTTCAAATTTCAAAGATTAAATGGTTGCACTAAATAATGTAAAGGAGGACGACTGCTTCCCTGGCTTTCAACCTTCTGGACAAGACCTTGATGCTGTCTTTGAATTGCCTTATTGTATTTAGTTTATTTACCCTGTTGGGCCTGACTCAGGCTTCTGACTCTCTGGTCTGAATGCTGACACTACCCTTTGTGTTGCCCTCCTGTTTACCCGGTTGGACCTGGCCTTTAGTTTCTGATCCTTGTATCCAGACACTATGGGTGTTTTCAGACGTTACGAGATCACGGTGAACCACACTGAACCACGCTCAACCCCCCCGCGGGGCCAAAGGGCCCGGAACGTCTGAACGGCGTGCGCCAGATGTTCATCACGCTCAATACCCACATGGGGTCAGTTTGAACCACGCTTCCCGGGCTAGCCGGGGGAAGGTCTCGGGAAGCGTGGTCAAAGCAACCACCACAGGGAACCAAGCAAAAGTAACGTCTGGACGCCAATCCCCCAGCGGAACCAAAAAAATGGAGCCCCGGCCGGGGACGAGGCACGCAGCGTCGCTGCCAGGCAACCAGCACCAACACAAACACCGGAGGGAGATTTAAAGCGAGAGCAGCAGCAAGCAAGCGTGGCGGGATGGAGCGAGGAGGGAAGCGGAAGAGAGCGGAGGCACGAACAGCGACAGCGGCGGGACAGGAGGCGGAGGACGTGCAGCCAGGCCCAGCGATGCAGGCGGAGGGGGCACAGGTGCAGGAAGGGGGCACACGGGAGCACCCGACCAGGGAGGCGCCCCGGGAACACCAACCACAGCTGCAGCCGGGTCGCGCCGCCCCGGGGACAGCGGCCGGAACAGGCCCACAGGAGGCACCCAGGAAACGGGTAAGGGCACCCACTGGGAGGGGAACAGGGGGCACAGGGGAACCCCCTGTGGAGGGGGCCGGGGGGACCCCGGGCGGAAGGCAGGGGGGCAGGGGGACCCCGGGCGGAGGGCAGGGGGGCAGGGGGCCCCCGAGAGGGCCCACACCCTCACCCAGCAACCAACCACCCCCCTTCCCCCCCCCAGACACGAAAGTCGGCCCGGGCGGACGAGCCCCAGGAGGAGCCCGGCCCCCGGCCCCCGGAGGCGCACCCCCAGGAGGAGGTGGAGGAGGAGCAGAGGCAGGTGCAGCATGAGCTGCACCGGGAGGAGGAACAGCAGGGGCCCAGCCGGAGGAAGGCCTATCACAGAGGGGGACAGTGGGGCCTCCAGGAGACCCGGGACTTCATACGGATCTGGGGGACCCTCGAGTACCAGGTGGAGCTCGCAATAAACCAGCGCAACGAGCATGTCTACCGGGACATCGTGCGCGACATGGAGGCGGCGGGGCACGAGCGCACTGTCAACCAGTGTCGCTCGAAGGCCAAGGAGCTCAAGAGGGGGTACAAGGCCCTCAAGGACAATAACAGCCGCTCCGGCCACGGGGCCCGCACCGCCCCCTACTACGATGCCCTGGACCGCATCCTTCACATGAAGGGCTCCATCGTTGCCCCACGCCTGGTGGGCAGCGCTGTGGTCCAGGGCAGGGAGCGGGCCGAGGTACCCCCTCCCCTCGCCGCCCGCCCGGTAGACACGAGCTCAGGGGACCCCCACCCCCAGGAGGACCACCCGGGACCCGCAGAAGCCCCAAGGCCCCCCCCCAGCAGCAGCCCGGAGACATCCCAACGCCGGGCCGGCCAGGCGGAGTCGGAGGTCGGCACCTTCACCACCCTCAGCCAGTGGTCCCAGGGGGAGCACTCCCAGGGTGAGGCGCCGGGCTCCGAAGGCTCGGAGACGGACATAGAGGGTAAGCGGGCCCCCAGGGCAGGGGGGGGCACGACCAGGGGGCCGGTGGCAGGGGCGGGGGTGGGGGCCCTGCTGCAGGGGCCACAACCAGCCCCCTTCACCCGCTCCCCCCTCTCCCGCCCGCAGGACATGGGGAGCCCCAGGACCGGGCCAGCGAGACGGTGCAGGCCCCCGCGGAGGGCACAGGAGAGCAGGTGCCGGACCCAGGTAAGGCGGGAGGGCTGGGATGGCGGGAGGGCCCCCCGGGCGCCAGCCCAGGGGGGCCTCCGGCCTCAGTGGGGGAGGGGGGGCAGGGGGCCCCGGGACCCGACCCCGCTAGGGGACAGGGCCCTGCACTGACCCACCCGCCCATTTCCACAGGGCAGCCCCCGCGCGCGGCGCCTCCGCCGGCCGCGGCCCCAGCCCAGCGGATGCGGGAGTACCGGGCGCGGGTCCGCAGGCGCAGGGAGGAGCAAGCGGAGGACATCGTCCGCAGGGCGGAGGAACAGGGGGAGCGCATGATCGCCTCCGTGGACCGCATGGAGGCGGCCATAGAGCGGTCCATGGAGAAGGCCCTGGAGACAGACCGCCGGCTGGAGGCGGAGGTGCGCCTGGAGCGGAGGCGGGAGCGCCGGGAGCACCAGCGGCAGCAGGGGCTGCTCAGGGGCCTCCGGCAGGACATACAGGGCATGGTGCGGGAGCACAGTGCAAAGATGGACAGGTCCCACGACATTGGGACCTCCCTGCTCCTGCATGCGGGCACCATGTGTGCCTACGTGATGGCCGGCGCACCTCCGGGCGCCCTGCCCGCCCAGGTCCCCATGCCGGGCCCCTCGGCGCCCCCGGGCCCAGCCCTGCCGCCCCTGGCGCCCCCCCGGCCCCAGGGCCCTCGCATGCGCCTCCCAGTGCCCCCGGGCCTCCGGAGGGTCCAGCCCCCCCGGGGCGCGACCGGGGCACCGGGCACAGCTGCCCATCCGCCGCCCGGCCCCCTGCCGGGGCCGGGACCGGCCCAGGACACGGCAGGGGACACGGACAGTGGGGGGGAGGGGAGCTCCCAGAGCTCGGTGGGCCCAAGCGGCCGCACGAGGGGTCGGCCCAGGAAACGCGGGGGGATGGTGGGAAGGGGGGGGAGGGGGAGGGCCACATGAGGGCGGGTGGTGGACGGGGTCACGGGCACGGGGGTGGGGAGGGGGCACAGGGTGATTGTGTGAACTGTGTGGGCAATAAAGTGTTGTAAATAGACAGTTGTCCCCGGCCCGTTTGTGGGGGGGACAGGGCTGTGGGACCGCGTGTACAGGGGCATGGGCACGGAACGGGGGGTGGGGCCCCCAGGGGCGGGAAGGCCCTCACAGCGGGCCCCCCCGGGCGATGTGGGTTGCAAGGGCGTTCCGGATCCTTTTGGCATACCGGTACTCCCGGGGGTTCCCTGCGTTCACGTACAGGGGAACAGGACCGGGGGGCCGGTGGGGCTCGGGGTACTCCAGGGCCGCCCCCTCGGTCTCGCACACATTGTGCAGAACGCAGCAGGCACCGATCACCAGGGCGGAGGTGGGGACGGTGAAGTCCAGGCGGCCAGCTATACTCCTCCAGCGCTGCTTCAGGGCCCCGAAGGCACGCTCCACCACGGTCCGGCTCGCACACAGGCGGGTATTGTATACCTGCTCCGCAGGGGTGCTCGGGACAGGGTAGACCTTCATCAGCCAGCGGGTCAGGGGGTAGGCGGGGTCCCCCAGGATGCAGGGGGGCATGGGAACCCCCTCGATCCACCTCATGCCCATGTCCGCGAAGTCCCCCCGGTACATGCGGGCATAGAAGGGGGAGATGGTCATGATCCTGGCGTCGTGACTCCGGCCGGAGTTGCCCGTGTAGATGTCTATGAAGCGGGCCCGGTGGTCCACCACCCCCTGCAGGTGCAGGGAGTAGTATCCGTGCCGGTTCACATACTCCAGGGCCTCCCCCGCGGCCGGGCGCAGGATCTCGATGTGTGTGCCGTCCACGGCTCCGATGCAGTTCGGGAAGCCCCCGGCCGCGAAGCCAGCCATCACAGCGCCCTGGTCCAGGAGCTGGATGGTCCTGTCGAGGAGCACGCCCTCCACAGCCTCGCACACATCCCGCACGATGCAGGCGACCGTGCTGAGCCCCACCCCGAAGTGCTGGGACACGGAGCGGCAGGAGTCGGGCGTTGCGAGGGCCCAGACCCCTATGGCCACCCGCTGGACCATGGGGATGGGCTCCCGCATGGAGGTGTGCTGCCGCTCCAGCCAGGGCGTGAGGAGCTCCGCTAGGCGCAGCAGGGTGGCCTTGCCCATCCGGAAGTGGGACCCCCACTCGGCCTCCCCCCAGTGGGCCTGGGCCCGCTCCCACCAGGCCTGGGGCCGCTCCGTGACCCATAGGCTCCGCGCTATGGGCATAGCCAGCAGCGCTGCCCGGCGGAGGGTCTGCGTTGCCCAGCGGAACCGCCTCGCGGCCCCTCGGAGCGCAGCGGGCCGGGTGAGGCTCCGGCAGGCGGCCAGCCACGCCCCCCAGGCCCGGCGCCGAGCCCTGAGCCGGGCACGGACTCTCCTGCGGGCCTGCTGGCCCCGGAGGCGCACGCCAGCCCGCAGGGCCAGGACATAGCGCAGGCGGACGGCCAGGTGCACCCTCTCGGTCAGGAGGCACAGCTGCTCAGTGTGGTCACGGTGCCACTCAGCCGCGAGCGCGAGGAACATCCAGTTCCCACCTGCCCTATCGCGCTCCATGGTGCTGGGGCCCCGGTGGGGGCTGGGAGCGCTTATGGCGGCCCGGTGCTGGTGGCTCCGCCCGGGGGTCGGCCTCGCGGGCCTGCGCGCGCCCTGTGCCGGTGCGTTCCGGCTGCTCCCGCCCCCAGCACCCCGGGCCCCCTCCCCTCGCTGTTTGTAGCGGGATGGCCTTGAAGGTGCGATTAGGCAGACAGAGAGCTCGCTGTTGTTCTCTGCAGCTGTGCCGGGCCCGCACCCCACGCCTCGCTCTGTTGTGCTACAATGTTGCGGTGCGGGCCCGTGTTCCCTGTCCCGGGGGCCGGGCCGAGCCTCTCCCGGCCCTGGGCAGTCTGTGTGCCCTCCGGGCTCCGTGTCCCATTCCCTGTTGTGCTGGACCATGGCTGGCTGCCCATCCATGGGGCTCCCGCTGTCCGGCCCCCAAGGGGCCCCCCATATCTGGGCCTTCCGCGAGACCATGTCTCTGTGCGACCTGTGGCACACCCCTGCCGTGCAGCTGCTCCTGGCCGGGCCGGGGAGCCGTGCAGGTGCCTACGAGAGCCTGAGCTCCGGGCTCCGTTACTTTGGCCATGTGGTGAGCGCCCGTGATTGCCGGCTGCATGCGGAGGCCCTGGGGCTGGCTCGTTTCCCCGAGGGGCGCATCCCGGAGGTGCTGTGCGCCCATGTGCCCTGGAGCGCCTCGGAGACCGTGTCAGCGCTGGTGGTGTGTGGTCTGGGCGCCTACTCGGAGTGCCTGGCCGAGGGTGGCCCTGCCTTGGCCGTGAGCTACTTCTCCTGTGTTCACGGGGCCCGTGGGTACCAGCGCACCCGTGGGGCGGCGTTCCAGCGGCTTCTGGAGCTGGGGCATCTTCCGTGGCCCCCTTCTGCTGCCTGCTGTGTGCCGGAGCCCTCCGCGGTGGAGATGTCATCCCTGTTGGCGGTGTGGGCGCGTGTGGATGTGCAGCTGGCCCTCACCATGCCCGATCCCTTCGAGGCCTACTACCTGATCGCCCACTACATGTCCTTGCAGGGGTACCGCCGGGGCATGCTGCACTGGCCCCACCTGGTCCACCGGGCGGGCCACCCGGGCCCTGGGGCCAGCGGGGCCCCCGGCAGCGGCCCGTGAGCCCCGCGTCGCTGGCCTGCCCCCCCCGGCGTGGTGCCCCCGTGTGGGCTCCCGCCCCGGCCCGGGGGGGGGCCCTGGTCCCCGCTGGCCGCTCCCGACCTGCGGACCCCACCTCGGTGAGCTCCCGCCCGCCTCGCTGCTTGCTGCTGCCCCTGGCCGTGGTCCTGGGCCCCCTCCATCCCCGTGACTCCGTGGGTGCTGCCTGAGCGTCGCTGGTGCTGCGGAGGAGCACCGCTGGACCCGGCTGCCCTGCCTGTGCCAGCCTTTGACTGTGGGGCCCCCTTCCTCCTCCTCCTGGCGCCCCTCCGCCGGCCTCGCTGTGCTTTGGGGGCCCCCAACGTGCCTTGCTCCGGGGGTCCGCCCCCCCCCCCCGAGACTGCCTCTGTTCCTGTGGGGGCACCTCCTTGGACTGGACTGGACTGGGGTGGTGTGGGGGTGGGGGTTGCTGCTGTCTGTGCCTTGCCCCGTGGTGGTGCCCCCCCCTCCCTGCCGGTGTTCCGGGTGGGGTTTTCCGGGCGCCCCTTCCCCCCTTCCCGGCCTTTCCCTGGTGTGTGTGTGTGTGTGTGTGTGTGTGTGTGTGTGCCCGGGCGTGTGGCCGTGCATTGTGCCCCGCTGCGGGACCGCTGTGTGAGCCGGCTGTCAGCCTGTTCTCGCTCTTCCCCCCTCCCTTCCCGTTTCCCTTGTGTGGGCGTTCCCTTGTGTGCCTTGTGGCTTCGTTTGCCCTCAGTCGGCCATGTCTGTGTCCCGCCCCTGCCCGGTGCCTTGTGGGGGTTTAGCGCCCGCCGGGGGTTCGGCTGCACGTCTGTTGTGCTGCCACGGGCCGCGATGGTGCGGCCCGGTTCCGGCCCGTGGTCCCGTTCCCGGCACGTCTGTTTGGGTCGTTTTCCAACCCCCGGGCGTGGTTGCGCTGTTCGCCCCCCCTGGTGGTTTGCTGTGGTGAACCGGCCGCCCGTAACGTCTGAAAGTACCCTATGTCCCTAACCCTGCCAAACTAACAGTCTTGATCCTACAAAGACTGCCCACAACCTGGTGCTTACACACATACTCTCTGAAACCAGTTGCTTCCCCTTTGTGAGTTCTTCTGTAAAGCACCAGTATGTGGAAAGAGTGGGAGGAAGTGATCTGACTAGTCACCCAGCATGCAAAAATATGATAGTTGACAAAAGAAGAGGGATGAGGGGAGGAAATTTCCAAAACTAACTTCCACTGTATGTTTTGTATAACCCCACTCTTGTAATCTGGCATCCTCAAATGTGTAAGTGGGTCACTGCTTCTGAATATCTGTCTGTGCTGGCGTGGCATGTCTGTTTGTGTATTTGTACACTTGGGGTTTGAGTGTAAAAGAATACTGCACCTTCCTCTTACAAGTCTGTTTTGGGAATGGTGGGGGAAATATGACAAAGGGCAAAGTTTCATCACTCAAATCTACCCACCCCTCACACTCCGGGGAGTAATAGAAAGAAAATGAGCAAGACCAAGATTGTCTCTCATCTGACACACCTTGAAGGAGCCCAGTTTGCAAAAAACGCTGAACATCCACCCTTTGAATACCAAGCACCTTTCAAAAAATCACAAAGTTAAGACACTGCAAACTGAGGCACTCAAAATCACTAGTCATTCCTGGAAATTTTGATACAAATCAGCACATTAGTCTGAGGCACTATTAAGAGAAGTGGATGATCTTATCTTGTCACATGAAACCACATGTTTTCACCACTGGGGGGGAGGGGGAGAAGAGGGAAGATCTCTCTCTTGGTGTAGTCATCTTATTGAAGGACAGCTGCTGTAAATTATCAAACCGTGATATAGAGAGTTACAGCAAAGTGTACAGAGCAAAAGAAAGAATACCGATTTCTTGGCCCTCTCATTTTTATTTAAAAAGATTACGTGAGATAGGTGGAAGTCCTAATATAAAGTACACTCCATGGTGTGTATGACCATGCCACCTTGGCAGTACAATTAAATTGTTTTTAATGCTAGACAATCTTTTGATTTATTTTGGCAATTCCCATCTAAAATTGCTGGGCATGCATAAACAGATGTGCATGTCAGAGACCAAAGCACTTTTACCGGTTATCCAAAAAGTCATCAGTGCAACTTTGTTAGCTTGGACAACTAATTTTTCTTTCAGACTTGACCTAAATGCCGCTTACTATGCCCCTTTGGTAAGTAAGGGAGAGGATAAGACCTCAAAAACTTGGTGTCCAGAGGTAGGGCAGCTGCTCCTCTTTTCCCTGGAAAAAAACTGCATCACTTCCCCAAACAATGCACCTGGTTTAACAAAAGTAAGGTGCTGCAAGCATCCCACACCAGTGCTCTTTTTGCCTTCTCATTCCCCTGGACTCTCAAACAGTAAATCAGGACCATCTAGGCCAGCTAACCAGTAAGTGAGAACCAGCTAGGTCAGTCTCTCTACACAATGGAAACTCTGTATATTTCAGTGATACAAGGGGTGGGGGATAAATACAGAGAGAGAGTTGGGGTTGGGTCAATCATGCATCCTGGTTTTGATTGTGTTCTCCGGTATCCTACAGTTTGGGTCAGCTCAGCACAAGACACCTAATAGCTCTAAAATATATTTTGGCCTTGCTGCAATATCATCTTGTCAAGATGTTATGACAACATCACAATTATGTTACAACCAATTTTAAGGTAGCTCTGGCTCTAAAGAGGTAAATAATAAATACAACATTTAGAAGAGGGAGGAGTTGGGTGTCAAGGATGAGAGAGGAGAGAACAATGATTAAAAGGCAAAAATAACAGCAGTGTGCAAATTACTGGAAGGGCTTCCTGGAAACTGAGGATAGCGTTGTTGAAAAATGCTCCTGTGAGTGAACGACAGTAGCAAAAAGAACAAAAAGTATTTTTACCTCCATGCTGAAGAGACCAGAGAAACAGGAAGATGATGTTTAAGCTGGAGGCCATGACCGTGTAAAGGCTGCAAGAAACAACCCCATCTGAAGATCTGACAGAAGAGAAAGGCTGCTATTGCTAAATATTGCCACCACAGCTGGGAAACGGTTTCTCCTTCCCTTTTTGGGGGAGGAGGGGACACTTTCAGGAGGGGGACACACTGTTATGGTAGGCTGTTCCCACTAATAGCTTCGTACCTTCTGCTTTTCAGTTCAGCTCCTCCTACCCCACGGCAATGAAGTTGTATTTGCCAGATGATGGCCAGAGTTTAAGATTATAAGGTCCTCAAGGCTGGGACAGTTGGTTTCTGACATGTCTCTAAGCATCTTGTACATTTCTGACAACCATACACACTCTCCACAGCAAACCACAGCCTTTTACCTTGCTAAAAATGTATTTGGGGCTGATGCTATCAGGCTGGAAGATTGCTTGAGGAAAGATGCCCTTATTTCAATAGTTCTTGGTTAATGTTATTCAAAGGGCACTGTAGCAGGGTAGCTTATTGCCGACCCTGTTCCAAGTGGCTTGGAGCTGCTACAGAAGGGGATTGGTCCCTTTTAAGAGTGCCAGAGTCAGAGGCAGCGCTGAGATAAGTAATGCTGGTGGCGTGAGGTATTTAAACCCACTGCTGCAACTGCTGAGAGAGCGTATTGGCGCTGCTAGAGGGGTGTTCCCGAGACAGGAAGTGGCTGCACATCCCAGAAGGCAGCAAGGACCATCTGAGAGGGTGCTGGTAGGATGCCTGGCTGACAGGACAGAGTTGGAGCCTGAGTACATTTATTGAATGGGTGGTGGCCCGGTGGTTACAGGAGCACCTGGATTGGGTTGGTTTTCTTGATCCCTCGCAGTCTGGTTTTTGCCCTGGGTTTGGCACAGAGACTGCACTTGTGGCCTTGGTTGATGACCTGCACAGTGAATTAGATCAGAGCAGATCCACAATTTTGATCTGACTGGATCTGCCGGTGGCGTTCGATACCGTTGATCACAAGTTGCTGGTGGCGAGGCTGCGGGACCGGGCCGGGGTGAATGGAACTGTTCTTGAATGGTTTCACTCATTTCTGGCAGGGAGAACACAGCGTGTGGTTCTCGGGGAATGTACATCATCTCCCCGGAATCTCACGTGTGGAGTCCCGCAGGGTTCTATTCTGTCCCCTCTCCTGTTCAACGTGTATATGCAATCTTTGGGTGAGGTCATAAGAGGATTTGGCGTGCAATGTCATCAATACGCCGATGATACGCAGCTTTACCTCTCATTTTCGAGTGATCCAGGTCTGGCAGGCTTGGTGCTTACCCGGTGCTTGGTAGCTGTGGGGGACTGGATGAGGGCGAGCCATTTGAAACTGAATCCTGACAAGATGGAGGTGATGTTGGTGGGGAGGGCTGAGGGGGTGGTGGTTCCCATCATTGTCAGGGTCTGACCCCCTTTGGCCGCTCAGGTTCGTAGTCTGGGGGTGCTCCTTGACCCACAGCTTCACCTGGATTGTCAGGTGGAGGTTGTGGCGAAGGGAGCATTTCGCCAATTACTCTGGTGCGATGGCTGAGGCCGTATGTCTCGGACTCGGATCTGGCTACCATCATCCATGCTTTCGTTACCTCTCGACTAGACTACTACAACGCGCTCTACGTGGGGCTGCCCTTGACGACGGTCCAGAGGTTGCAGCTAGTGCAGAATGCAGCGGCCCATCTCCTGACAGGGGTGGACCGCCATGAGCACATTTCACCTGTGGTCCGCGCTCTGCACTGGCTGCCTATTATCTTCCAGGCCCAATTCAAGGTGCTGGTTATGACCTAAAAAGCCCTAAATGGCTTGGGGCTTCAGACCCCAGGTTTCTTCATGGCCCTTGCAGTCAGCCGGGGATGCCCAGCTTGAAGTCCCCTGGGTATGCCGGATGGCGATGGCACAGAGGGCGTTCTCGGTGGCCGCGCCTCGGCTGTGGAATTCCCTCTCATTGGAGTCCCACATATCCCCAGACCTCTCCTCTTTCCATAGATGTTATAAGACCTGGCTGTTCCGCTGGGCCTTTGGGGAGGGGTGGGTAGGTGGGGTGGGAGGGTTTTTATTGTTTTATTGCTTGAAAGCTATGTTCATTTTATATTTTATATTGTATTTAATTGTTTGGTAGTTTTTTGGGTTTTTTTAAAATATATTTTTATTTAAGTTTGCTATAGAACTGACATACATTTGTTACTTTTGGTTATTATTCTTTACATAGGTAAGTTATCTTTTAGCACTCAATTTCTGACATATAGCCGAGCGGTATCTGTCTGTAGGATCTGTTCCATATGCAAACCTGTTACCTTTGTGGACTACCCCAACTATCCACTCTAGCCTCTTTCCCCACCCTCTTTTCCCCCCAGTTCCCCTCTTCCCCCCCCTCCCCTCCCAGCCTAATATATTTCCTTTAAACAGGTCGAGTGTTTGTATTTGTCCATTTTGAGTTTCTGTGTCAACACTGTCCAACAAGAAGACCAGTTCGTGTAGAAGCTTTGCAGGTCATCTTCCAGGCAAGCTGTGATCTTTTCCATTGAGACAACGTGCCACAGACGACGCAGCCAATTAAGTCTTGTAAGTCCTTTTGCATGTTTCCACGTTGAGGCGATGGTGTGGACTCCCGCCAGGATTAGATTTCTGCACGTCCTCTTTTGCTGCAGGGTAAGTATCTTTTCTGGGTACAAGCCCAGTAGGGCAGTCTCTGGTCTAAAAGGCAGAGGTATCTCCAGCAGGTCATTAATTATACCCCAATTTTTTTTCCAGAACTCCTTTACCCTAGGGCATTCCCACCAGCAATGTAAGTATGTCCCGTTTTGCCCACACCCCCTCCAGCATGTCGGGGGGTAGGTGGCTTTAATTTTATTTATTCCAACTGGTGTACTATACCATCTCTGGATTAGTTTAATTTGTGGTTCCTTTGCCAATAATGACCTGGAGCAGCCTCTCATGTGTTCCCAGATTGCCTGCATGTCTCCCTCATTGATGTCTATCATAAGTTCATCTGACCATTTTGATATATATCCTGCATCTGGGAAATGGTGCAGGGCTTTGGCTATTCTATAGAGGATGGAAAACATCCCCTTCTGTCCTGTTTGATTAAACAGGAACTTCTCCAGTCCCGTAGGGGTCCTGGTGAAATTGGTCTTGTCCCTTGAGTTATTCAGGGCACTGTGTAGTCTGCAGTACATCCAGAAGTTTATCTTTTCCCCCTCTAATTCCGTTTCCAATGTATCTATAGTTTTAAAGGTATCTTGTACAAATAGGTGCATGGCTCTGGCTATCCCTCTCTTCTCCCACCTCTTTAATGTCTCCATTTCTGTTTTGTTCCAATCGGGTCCCACTTTTGTCAACGGGGTGTAGGGAGTTTTCCCTTGCACTATTTCAGCTTTTTTTTGGCAAGTGGACCATGCCCTCATGGCTGCCCCCGCAAATGGGTGGTTCTTCTCCTCCTTTCCCTTTATCACTAATTTGCCCGTGCCCTCAAATAGGTCTTTGACCTGCGGGATGCCCATGACCTCCAATTCTAGATCCCTCCATTTTGGTTCAATATCCCCATTGTACCAGATTTTAATTGTCCTGAGGGCTGAAGCCATGCCATATAATCTTAGATCTGGCAAATTGCATCCCCCACTCTCCAGCCCCGTCTTTAGAATTGATCTACGGATTCGTGGCCTCTTTTTCCCCCAGATGATAAACCTCATTATGTTGTCTAACTTCTGGTAGAATTCTTTTGGGATTGATATTGGAATGGCTTGTATTGTATATAATATTTTTGGCAATAATTGCATCTTTATTATGTTGATTTTTCCCAGCCAGGAGCATCCTAATCTGTGCCATGAGTGTTGTTTGTCTTGGAATTCTCTAATTAAAGGTAAGTAGTTTTTTTTATATAGGTCTTTGGTATTTTTAGTGAGCTGGATCCCTAGATATTTTATTTGCTCTTTTTGTATCTGGAAGTGGTCCAGGGCATCCCCCCCACTTTTTTGTGCCTGATTTAGGATCATGACTTGTGTTTTCCTGGTGTTGATCTTATATCCCGATAAGGCCCCAAATTCTGTTAGAGCTGTCATGAGCTCTGGAATCGAGGTTTGTATGTTGGTAATTGAGAGCAGCATGTCATCTGCGTATACCATAGTTTTATGTTCTGTGGTGCTGGTCTTTACCCCCGATATTCTATCATTTTGGTTTATTGCCAGGATAAGTGGTTCTATCCCTATGTCAAACAGGAGGGGGGATAGCGGGCACCCCTGTCTAGTGCCTCTACTCATCTGTAGTACTGGGGTTAATTCCCCATTAATCGCTATCTGTGCGGTGGGTCTCTTGTATATGCTTTTTACCCATTCTAAGTATTCCCCTGAAAATCCCATTTTAGATAAGGTGGCCATCAGGAATTCTTTTTCTAATCTATCAAAGGCCTTGTTGGCATCCAGGGAGATCATAGCTGTGGGTTTCTTATCTTGATTGCTTTTGTATATCAGATTTACCGCCCTCCTGATGTTGTCTATCCCCATTCTTCCACTTATAAACCCTGTTTGGTCCGGCCCTATGACGCTTTTTATAATAACTTGCATTCTGTTGGCTAATATTTTAGTGAAAATCTTTGCGTCTGTATTTAGTAGTGCTATGGGTCTGAAATCCCCACATTCCTTTCCTGTTGCCGCTGATTTGGGGCATAGAGTGATCGTAGCTGTGTAAAATGTTTCTGGCATTTCCTTTTTTTCCTTGATCTGATTATAGACTTTCACTAGCGTTGGTATTATTAATTCTCCATATTCTTGATAGAACTCTGGGATAAAGCCATCTGGGCCAGGGGTTTTATTTTTTGGCAGGTCTTTAATTACCCCTTTAATCTCTTTTTGGGTAATAGGCTCATTGAGCATGTTCTTTTGGGCTTCTGTTATTTTTGGTATTTTTAATTTGCTCAGATATTGATTTATTTCCTCTCTGTTGGGGGAGTCTGATGTGTAAAGCTTCTTATAGAACTGTAGGAACTGTTCCTGCATCTCCTGCCCTGCCACATATTTCTGACCATCCGCCTGTAAGATCTGTGTTATCTGGGCCTTTTTTCTACGGTTTTTGACCATCCATGATAGGATTCTATCTGCTTTATTACTTTTCATGTAATAAAATTGTTTGGTATATCGTAATTTTTTGACCACAGCCTCAGTTTCCATTGTGTCTATTAATCCCCTAACCTGTACCCTTTCCTTCAGCCCCTTCTTTGTAGGTTTGTCTTTCAGGGTATTTTCTAAATGTTTTAATCTAAGGTATAACTCATTTAGCTCATTTTTTCTCTTTTTTCTATTCCAGGAATCCAGTTTTATGTATTGGCCCCTGATGTATGCCTTTGCTGCCTCCCACACCGTTGCCTGTGACACCTCCCCATTATCATTTAGCTTGAAATAATCTACTATCTGTTGTTTAATTTCCTCCTTGTTATTTAGATTGAATAAAGATGCCTTATTTAATATCCACCTTCGTGGTCTGTGTGTTTTTTGTTGTCCTGTATTGATTGAGGCTGTTACTGCACTGTGGTCTGTGAACGCCGCTGGGCATATGTCTGCTCCGAGACAGCGTTTCCATTCCCTATCCTGCATAAATATGTAGTCAATTCTTGTGTATGACCTGTGTCTGTTGGAGAAAAAAGTGTATTCTCGGTCTCTAGGATGTTTTAGTCGCCATGTGTCCACCATTGATGCTGCCTCTATCATCTTGGCCATCTTCCTCTGCCCTTTTTTGAGGTTCCCTCCCCCTGACCTGTCCAGTTTTGTCAATGGGCTGTTTAAATCTCCTATCATGAACTGTGTCCCCCTGCCCTCTGCTTTCATCAGTTCTATGATTTTTTGCATGAATTCCACCTGTCCCATGTTAGGGGCATAGAAGTTTAGAAAGGTGTATTCCTCCCCCTCCACCAGTCCCTGCACAAGCAGGTACCGGCCTTCTGGGTCTTTAATTATTTTTTGTTTTTTGAAGTTCAGTGTACGGGCCATAGCCATAAGCACTCCTGCCTTTTTTTTCTTTGCATTAGCAAAGTACACTTGGTCATAATATTTGTCTCTGACCCTACTATTATCTTTCTGCAGTAAGTGTGTCTCCTGCAGTGCAACCACCTGTGATTTTAACCTTTTCACATATTGCCATGTTTTTTTCCTTTTTGTTGGACAATTCAGTCCCTTCACATTCAATGTGCATATTGTAAACTCAGCCATATTCCTTACTTAGTTTTTGATCTGTCACTCTCCCTGTTACCATTTCTTTTTGTTTGTCTAAAGGCCCTTGCAATCTTCTGTCCCCCCCTCTCCGTCTTTCCCTTCTCCCCCCCTCCCTCCCTCCTCCCCCCCTTTCCCTCCCTTTTTCATCTGAAGCTTTTGTAGGAACCTTCCAGGGGTATGCCATGGAGTCGCTATTCTCCGCTATCCCCCCTGACAAGCCCTTCCCTTATTATTTTATACATTACAATTTCTTGAAATGCCTTAATATTGTCCCAGTGT
Organism: Sphenodon punctatus; assembly: GCA_003113815.1. Lineage (NCBI taxonomy): Eukaryota > Metazoa > Chordata > Lepidosauria > Sphenodontia > Sphenodontidae > Sphenodon > Sphenodon punctatus. The sequence goes on from QEPC01000856.1 coordinate 1,381,590, forward strand.
CTCTTTGTTCCCGGTTTAGCCGTCTTCCCACCATCTCTTGACCAAGCTACGCTGCTGCTTCTTCCTCTGCTATTCTTCCCAGTTCTGGCATCCTTGCAGCCATGTATCTCTCCAGCGCCTTTATATCAGAGAAGTTTCTTCTTCGATCTTTATGAATGAAGGAGAGTATTGCAGGGTATCTGATCTGTGCTTTTATGCCATGTGTTGCTAGCTTTTCTTGTATCTGGAACCATTTTCTCCTTCTTGCCACCGTGGCTGGGGCCAGGTCTGGTTGTAAAGTGATCCTGCACCCTTCAAATCTCAGGTCTCTGCTCTTTCTGGCTTCCCACAGTATCTGTTCTTTTTCTTGATACCGTAAGCATCTAAATATCAATGCTCTTGGGGGGTCGCCCTCTTTAGGCCTGGGGCGCAGGGTTCTGTGTGCCCTGTCCACTTCAATCTCATGCAGGTTGGTGCACTGTGGGAGGATGGCCTTCAGGACTTTATGCACTAGATCCCTTCCCCCCTGGGCCTCTGTGGCCTCAGGGATTCCTTGGATCCTAAGATTATTCCGTCTGCCCCTGTTTTCTAGATCCTCAATTTTGTGCTGGGCCCCTCCCAGTGCCTTCTCTATGTTCTGTAGGCGCTCCTCCCAGGCCTGGTTCTGGCCTTCCCTCTCCTCCATTCTGGTTTCCAGACTTGTAACCCTCTCCGCCATCCCATCCAATTTTTTATTTAAAGTGTCCACCACGCTTGTTACCTTCTGGATTCCGTTGTTCAGGATCTCCCATTGTTTCTTGGTGGCTTCATGCTGGGTGGTAATAGTGTATGTGAGACAGGCTAGTTGCTCTGCTATCTCTGGCTGCTCCCCCGGCCTGGATCTCGTTGCCACCGCCATCTTTGCACGTGGTGAGTCTGGCACCCCTTCCCCTCCACTCACTTTCTTCTGCAGCTTTTCTGGGCTCTCTCGCCCCTGGGGCTCGTTTTGTTTTGCTTTTGGGGGGCCAGGGGGGTTCCGCTTTAAGGTCTTCCCCATGTGCGGCTCCGGGTAGTTGTTTTAAGGCTTTTTTTTAAAAAGGCATTTGATGTTGGGCCGTCGGGAGCGTTTCGCCGGCGCGGCTACTGCATGTGCATGCCCAGTGGCTCCCCTGAAGAGAAGAAAGCCTCTGCTGCCATGTTCTCAGCCTGTTCTGGGCTACTGTCACAGCAAGGCCCTAAGTCTCCCCTTTGGAATTACCTTTTCCGGGCAAGGATTTTACAGTTTTTCTGTTTCTCCTGCTCCTTCTTGGTTCCTGTTTCATCAGCTCTACTTTCAGGGGGTGTAAATTTTAGTTTATCCTTTTTAAAAAAGGAGTAATAACATAGGCCTCACTGGAGCTTTCACTAAGTGCAGCTACTTTCCATGCATGCCCCCTGGTGGCCATTGTTTGGTAGTTTTTAGCTGATTTTATTGTTATGAGTATGATGTACGCCAGCCCGAGCTGCCGTTGTGCAGGAGGGAGAGGGTTAAAAATAATCTTATAAATAAATACATTTTATTTATTTAGATTTGTATCTCTCCATTCCCAAATGGCTCAGGGCAGCTTACAAAACAAATAAAAACAATACGTATAAAGCAGCATACAAACACAACCCCCCCCACCTTTCCCCTTCCCTTCTCCCCAACCCAAACACAGACCCCACAAAAACCCCTCCCTAACCACATCTCATATCCCCACATTGTATTGTATTTTAAATTGTTTTAAATTGTTTCTTAAATTTTTTTACTGAATGTTGTTTGCCACCCCGGACTGCCCTGTGGGCAGGAGGGGCAGGATATAAATTTAAAATTAAATAAATAAATAAATATCCCTTCCCCAAACTCCTACCAAAACTCCCTATCCCTGCCTGCTAAATGCCTTACCAAAAAGAAAGCCCTTACACCACCTCTGGAAGATGCCCAGACTCAGGCTCAGGCAAACCTGTGGGAGAAGGGAGTTCCATAGCATTTGAGTCAGCAACCGAGAAAGTCCCCCTGTGAACCCTCACCGTATGCACAAGACTAGCAGATGGTACCCACAGGGAGGTGCTCCTGCCTGATTGTCTGCAGGGGCCTCAGTGGGGCCTGGAAGGACAGGTGGTCTCCCAGATATGTGGGGCCCAGACCTTTTAGGGCCTTAAAAGGTCAAAACCAGCACCTTGAATTGTGCTCAGAATGCTATAGGGAGACAGTGCAGACTTCAATGCAATGGTGTAATGTGCTCTCTGTGCCTTGCCCCTAAAAGGAGGTGAGCTGCCACATTCTTCACCAGCTTCAGCTTCCAAACAGTCACCAAGGGCAACCCCACATAGAGCGCTTTGCAGTAATCTAGCATCAAGGTGATGACTGATGAAAGCATGGATGACAGTGGCCAGATCCAAATCGGAAAGAAAAGGCCACAGCCTCCTCACCAGATGGAATTGGTGAAAAGTGCTCCTGGCCACCGCCACAACCTGACAATCCAGGCGCAACAAGGGGTCCAGAAGCACTCCGATGCAGTGAACCTGACTGATCAGAGGGGGCCGGACTCTGTCAATAACAGGAGTCCCAATCCCCTCTAGGTCAGAAGGCCATCCAGCCTCCATCACCTCAGTCTTTGTCTGGATTCAGCTTCAATCTGTTCATCCTCATCCATTCCCCAACAGCAGCCAGGCATCAAGTAAGCACCGAGACTGCAGGGTCTGGGTCAGATTAAAAAGTCCTCTGAGGAAAGATTGAAGGAACTAGGTACGTTTAGCCCAGAGAAGATTAATGGGAGACATGATAGCAGTCTTCAAATATCTAAAGGGCTACCACAAAGATGGCCAGGAACTGTTCTGCATGGCTACAGGGGGCAGGACTAGAAACAATGGGTTCAAATTACAAGAAAGTAGATTGTGGTTAGAAAAGCTTCCTATCAGTAGGAGGAGTTTGGCAATGGACCAAGTTGTCTTGGGAGGTTGTAGAGGATCTCCATTGCTGGAGGTTTTTCAAAGAGTTTGGATAGCCATCTGTCAGGGTCCTAAGGCTATTGTAGCTGTAAATTTCTTGCATCAAAGCAGGAGGTTGGACTAAATTACTTTTGAGGTTCTTTACAACACTCTAATTCTATGAAATCGTTTTTAGAGTCATGGATGATCAGGGACTGCTGCGCACTGTGCTTTCTTTGTCCTTTGTGCAACAAATGCATCACAAGGAAAAGGGGCACATGGCATGAAGAAGGATGTCATCTACTTGAAGAAAGATCCTATTATATAAACACATTTTATTTATATAGTGCCTTCCTCCCCTGCTAAATGGTGCTTCACAACATCACAAGAAGATATAATAAAACAACCTAAAATCCATGTAAAATACATTTAAAGCAATTTAAAAGGGGAAGATAAAGGGGAAGCAGCAGTGGATCTTCTAAAAGCACCTGGAGAAAAAAGTAAGTCTTCAGGCACTTTTTAAAGATGAGGTAGGAAAAATGGAGATAAATAACTGGAGGGAAGGAGTTTGACACTGGGGGGTGCACCACAGGAAAGGTCCGATTGCCCACCAATTTAAGGTGCAATGGTGGGAGCCCCAAAGCGTGGGTGGTATCTGAGCACAGATAGCCAGCAGGGTGAGGTTGGAGGAGCAGGTCTTGAATATAGCTGTGGCTTATACTGTTCAGGGCCCTAAACGCCAGCAGCTAGGGTGGCTATACCTCCCCTTTAAAAGAGGACACTTATGAAAAACATGTTGCAGGGTTTCCTTGGTTCTGGTGCAGCCCTGCACCATGCATTTTTCATAAGTGTCCTCTTTTAAAGGGGAGGTATGGCCACCCTGCCAACAGCACAATTTTAAATTACATCCAGTGTGTCGCACGGGGCACTTTCCAGGGGGTAAGTCTCTGCACGAGCAGACCCCTGTGTGGTTCACTCTCTCAGGGAATTAATTCTCCATTTGCTTGGCATGTGGTTAACTCTGTCTTTATTAAGAGTACTTAACACAGTCCAAGATATGTCTGGGCTGCCAGCTCAGTCGTCTCCACCCTGCAGACCCAGTTCAGTTTCTCCAGTATAGAGATGTACACAAACCCCCCAAAACTCCATACAGTCAGTCTTACTGGCCCCTGGCTCATAGCAGGTTGTCCCAGGCAACAAGCTCCCACACAGCCTTCGCCAGTGCCTGGGGGTCCAGTCTCTGTCTCTGTCTCCTCCAGACCTCCGGGTCCTTGGAGAGCTTAGAATGGCTGCTCCGGCATCCAGCCTCCTCTAGCCCCAGTCCCTGAATCCAGGCTTCCTCCAGCAGGGCTTCGGTTGCTCCCATGCTCAGAGCCTCCAGAGAGATGTTGCCGCTTCAACTCCAGCCCTAAAACTACAGCCCTAAAACCCAGCTTGCAGCTTCTTATAAAGGCAGAGTGCGTGTGGCCCAGTCCCTTGGCTTCCAGCCCTTCAAGGGCCAACAACCTGCCCATACTAGCCCTTTGTCTCTCAGCCCCACTGAGGCTGTTCCCTCACCATGGGCTAACTTTCCCACACAGTCCCCTTGGCTGGTGCTCTCAGCCCCCCACTTAAAGGGGCAGCAGCCCTAGAGGACCTATCCCTGCTACACAGTGTAATTAAAACACTGTAGTAGAGTCCTATCTCCAAAAAGTAAGAAAGCCTTAACAGAAAAGTATATAATGGAGATTGTGAACAAACATCTAAGGGGGGATTCAGATGTTCTGATTTTTGCGATTTTTTTTAAAAAACGAATGTTTCATGCATGTCTGAACACATAAATTCGATTAAATGCGGTCAATATCGCACTAAAGAAATCCGTTTTCAATAAATCCACACTTAACAGCAGTGTGAAAGCAACATCGTACTGGTTTTAACTGGTGTGAAATCTTTTCTGATGTGAATGCAACCGTGCTTCCAAGTGCGCTGTTTTACTCCTGCCCCTACCGGAAGCAGTGAGACCAGCTGGAGCCCTGTAGTTGCCTCGCTGGGTGCAGGCTGCAGCCAGCTTCTCCCCAAAAAAGTTTTTCCCCTCCATGCTTCCCGTCCCTTTCAATCATCTGCCTCTGCCGTAGTGCTGCAGCAGTAGCAGCAGCGGGATACCGGAAAGAAACCAGGGAGAGAAGCAGCGCGCCTCACTATGCGAGGGGCTTCTTTCCAGCAGCCTCAGGCTCTCCCTCTTTACTCCCTGATCCCCGCCCCCCAGTCTAGAAGTCCCGTGCAGGAAAGCAGGGGGCATCCCCTCCGATCAGACTGCGAGATAAAGCAGAAGGTTTCTACCTTGCAAGCAACGTTCTTTGAGTTGGCTCCGAACATTCTCATAACTGGGTTGTGCATGTTCACCCTATTCAAATAATAGACCACATGATGGTCTCAGCTTCTCTAGTATAAAAAGCACTCTACCCTTCAGAATGACCATTCCTTCCAACCCTTTCTAAACATACAAGGAAAAAAAATCCATGTTGGCTGGAAGGTTGTGTGTTGTGAGAATGTTTAGAGCCATCTCAAAGAATGTTGTTTACAAAGTAGCAACCTTCTGGCTCCCCACAGGCCACTTCCTGTAATTGAACCGCACTGAGCAGCCGGGTAAGCGCGCACTACAAGAAGGTCTGAATGCATTATTTCGCTGTACTTAAAAACGGTATGGCATGCATGTGAATGCAACAGGACTTGTTAACAGCGAACTATTGAGAACCAGTTTTAAAAAATCCAGATAATTGCTGCACGTGTGAATTCGCCCTAAGTCTATAGAGGTGCTGAACCCAGTGTAACAGGTGTTTGCAGCTGCTCTTGATCAACGTGTTAGCCAAGACTAAGGTAGATCTGTGTAAAGCCCCAAGCCTTGAACCCCCAGCTCCTGGGTTTCTGGAGCACCAGCGGACCTGTCAACACGACTGCCTGGACCTGTTTCCCTGTCTAGCTTCCTTTTCCCATGTCTTCTCCTGGTCCATCTCTTGAGACCCCGCCTACTCCTGTCTGTCTCCTTGGTTGCCCTGCCTCCCAGCCTGTATAAAAGCATGCTGGTACCAACGGGAAGCTGGGCAGAACAACCCTCTCTGTCATATGCCTCTCCTTCTCATTCCACTCCTCACTCTCTCCATTCCTAACTCCTGGCTTGTTATCTCCTAGTTTCCTGCTCTGGCCCCTGGTGCCTAGTTTTCTTGCTCCCTTGCCCCTACGCTAGTCCCTGGTTCCCTGTTCTTGCTGTCTAGTCCCTTGCTCCCTCGCTCTCTCCCCAGCTCCCTGAGTCCTAGTGCCTTGCTCTTTGGTTTCCTTGTTCCCAGTTCCAGTACGCTTCGTGTGGTTCCCCCTGTTCCTCAGGACCTTGAGGATGAGCCTTACTCTCCCTGAGATAAGAGGATGGCTGAGAAGTCTCCCCTTCCCTTGCTCCCAACCCCGCTCCCAGGCCTGTCCTCTCCCTGCTCTAGCCCTTTCCTTGGCTCTCCCCAGGTTCTGACCCGTACCCCTGTGACAGTCTGCAAAGAGCATAGTAGTATATGGAGGGTTCAGACTATATGACTTTCCAGAGTTGCTCTCACAGCATTAGATGGCCTGGCAGTAAATAGGCCACCTTCCTGTCTATTCCCACCAGTAGAAACAACTGTGGGAAATTTTAAAAGAAATCATGTTTTGTGGAGATCGCTTTCATGAAAGGGAGGATGTGTTTCTCTAACTCCTCTTAACTACCTTGGGGAGTCTCTCTCCCAAGTTTCCATCCTGCTTCCTCCTCTCTTCATCTCCTGGAAGGGCTCCTTGTTTCAGAATGATGATGATTTGCTCACAATCTCCTGAATCAGTCACAGCAGCTGTCTCTCTGACTTTCACAGCATTCCTCAATGGAAGTTCCCCTTTGATATCCTCTCTGTGTGCCCAATAAAGAATGGAGCAGAATTCTGCCTCATCACTTCTCTCACTTCACAGACCAACCAACACCTTTTGGGAGAGACTTCACCCTTGTTAGCCCTGGAGCCCACAATGCTTCTGAGAAACAGGGGAGCAGGGAGCTGTGCTATACTGATACAGGAGGAAAATGCCTTGGTACCACAGTATCTCCTTCCCCATAGATTATCCACAGGAAATAATTATAGAACCATAGATCTGGAAGGGATCATGAGGGTTACTGAGTCCAGCCTCCTGTTTGGTACAGGATTTGCCATACCTAGATCATCCCAGACATATGTTTCATTCAGCAACTTTTTATAAATCTCTCCAATGATGGAGAATCTACTACTTCTCTGGGTAGCCTGTTCCAATGCCTGATGGCCCTTACAGTCAGTAATTTTTCCTGATGGTCAGTCTAAGAGCACATTCCCATGTAAATTAAATCAGTGCTTTTTTCTTTCCCCTGCATATTAGAACGATGTGGAAAAGACTCCATGCGCTTATTTGCAGTTCTTACGTTTGTTTATCCAGCGCATTGAGGGGCAGCCAAAAGCTACCTTTACAAGTGCGCATTTGAACTGACCCGCATAAATCCTCTAGTTGGAATGTCAGTCATGTCAGTTACACAGCGCCTCGCTTCCCCCGGCTCTTGGCTCCACTCCTCTCAACTCCTTTCCCCTCTCTCGGAGGCGGGAAGTGAGGAGCTGTGTAACTGACACGATCCTGACTAGCCTAGTCAGTTACATGTCAGTTACACAGCACCTCACTTCCCCAGCTCTGGCTCCACTCCTCTCCGGTCTCTGAGCCGGGGAAACAGGGGGCTATGTAGTGAAAATGCTACTTCCTAAATGCAGTCAATTTCAAAATGTGCTTAAATAAACCAAATGTGAATAATGCATGGGTTTATTTAAGCGCATTTTGAAATTGACTGCATTTAGGAAAAGCAGCATTTTAATGTATGTGGGAATGCACTCCAAATCTCCCTTGCTGCAGCTTGTACCCAGAGCCGCCTGTTCTGTCCCTCATAGCAAGAAAGAACAATTTTTCTCCATCTCCACCTGGAGTTAGTCATTGGCTGCCCGCTGTGACAAGTTTACCACCTACATTGCAGACAAAGTCACTCGTATTTGGCTCCACTTGGGCGCTTCTAGTTTGAATGAAGAGTCAGAGTTCGGAGTTGAGGCGGACCTGTCTTGTCCAATTTACTTGGAGCAGCTTCAATTAATCTCACCCACCGATGCAGAGGATGTGCTTGGAGGGGTGTGGGTGACTAGTTGTAAATTAGATTAATGCCCATCCTGACCAGTGAAACGATAGACATCATAAAGCGATTTCCGAAAGACTGGGAAAACGGTCTTTCACGCTACACCAGAAGTCTGTTAACTCTGTTCCCTGGAATTCTAGAAGCACCACAATGTAGTACGCAAGCTCAGCAGTAGCAATCTTGTTGTCCTCAAAAAGTGGAATATACTGTACAACATCTACAGCTTTGACATCCGGGTGTTTAGCTTGCAAGGGGTCAAAAACCTTGCATGCTTAAAAAAATCTTGCAGCCGGTTGACAGAACCTTTGTTCTCCTTTCATATACGCTGTGGATTTTTCTCAGTTTTCAAGGAGATTATTTCTTGCAAGATGGTTGGATGTGGAGGAACTCAAGGATTCGACCCACTCTGCACGATCTGTCAGGTTGTTGTAAACAACATGTGCCTTTATTACTGGTTTTTCGTACAATGTCAGGGCAGCCGCTATCCTGGATGAAGATTCTTCAATTGCAGTAATATCATCTTTAACTTCAGAGGACTGACACAAAGTTACAATGTCCAAAACCGAGGAGCTGGTGGTATGCTCCCTTTCCTCCTCCAGGAAATCAACACAATCCTGCAGGTGTCTACTGTGGATTCGTATGGCTTCAAGCCAGTTGTTCCATCTTGTAATAACTGGAGCTGGCGGAATAGCAGGAGGTTTGCCCTTCTTTAATGGAAATTGTCTGAAATGAGCCTTGCATGAAGGGCAGGCAGTAAATGTCCGCTTCACTGCAATAACAAATTCATTCACTTGGCAGATGTTTTTTCTGCACAAGCTGCTGGGATCTCCTGCAGTTGTGTTGACTCTGTGTCTCCTCCCCCAGGTAACACCATAAGGAGGGGGCTGGCGGGCCTAGGGGCGGAGCCAGGGCAATGGTAGGCCAGTGGCATGGCATAACCCAGCAGCAAGGAGTTCCCAAGGTTAACATTGGATGGACATTACATTACTTAATGCTGGGAACACAGCTGTGTGAAGCACTGCCACCTGGGGATAGAGAACCCTCTTACTGGGGTCCCGTACACTCGCTTTCCCACTGGGTCCAAATTAACCATAGTAGGTTAAAAAAACAGATCACGTTGCCATCGCCTACCTTTATCCTGAACCCTCGAATCCTTGATTTTCACAGCATGCTTGGCCACATGTAGTCTTCAGAAGGTGTAGGCTTTGGGACAAGTCTTCCTTCTGGCTTCGAGAACCGGGAGGTCTGAGTTAGCTCCCTGTCCTGCGAGAAGCCGAATCAGAAGAGAATGCAAGGGGAGAGAAGGACAGGACAGAGGAGAAGTAGGAGGGAAAGGGTTTGGTTTTGGAGCACGAGAAGAGGAAGGGGAAGAGATGGGTTCAGTGGGGGGCAGGGGAAAAAGGTCTCCTTGTTGTCTGCAGCCTTCTATTCTGCCGTGTTCCTACCTACTTTCTCATCTGTCCACAAGGAGAGCGAGGGGAGGTGTGGAATCATGCCAAATCTCAGACCAACTGGATAGAAAAAAGAAGCAAATTACTTTAGATGTTTGCATTTTGGGCACAGAATGACATTTTTAATTTTTCTTCTTTGCATTGCTGGTGGGCTTGTGAAAAGGTTCAGGAATTGTGGAGGACAGTATAGGTATATATGGAAGCTATGGCAGAATTTATAACCCCATTTTGCCCTGAAACAGCGCTATTGGGGGTGTACCCCAACGAGTGGTGGTTAACAAAATAAAGCCCCAATGTGTAATATTTTGTCTAGCGACAATCAATGTTATTGCGAGAAACTGGAAAACTGATAAAAACATCAAAGAGGGAGAGTGGTTAAACAGACTATGGTTTATCTTTTCAATGGAGAGATCGCTAGCCAAATTGCATGGCAAGATCGACAAACTACACAGCAGATGGAGACAATGTCTACAACAGATGCAAGACAAGTCTTTACAGAAGATGAAAGAGCGTACATGTTCGACTTTTACATCTGAACAGGAAAAGGTGTTTGCCCAAAGGAAGAACAAGGATAGAACACAATAAAACTATGGGGATGACCTGATTAGTTCGAGTAGTACTCAGACTGACTAGCAGCTGAGTAAAGTTTATCCTAGAGTTTGATTAGAAAGGTTAAATAAAAGAAAAGACCCATTAAGCAAATCAAAGTATACACGAACTTGTAAAATGGAAGAGGCTATGTTAAGGCACTATGTAACAGGGATGTAATGGATTGTAATCGCCTTACGTTGAAAAACCAATAAAAATATCTTCTAATAATTAATTTTGCTTCTTTGTGGACCTCTCCCCCAAAGAAGAGGTCCAAGACCCTACCAATCCCCATGCCATCACTTACTATTATCTGGAAACAGGTCTTTTAAAAAAAGTTTGGCCAGTTTCAGGACTGCATTGCCACCAAACCATGCACACCCAGACCAGCATCCCTAGTAGGTACACCCTATCCCCGACAGCCAAACGCCTGTCCAAGCAAAGAGGCCTTTTAAAAAAAGTTTGGCCAGTTTCAGGGCTCTATTGCCACCAAACCATGCACACCCAGACCGGCATCCCTAGTAGGTACACCCTATCCCCGACAGCCAAACGCCTGTCCAAGCAAAGAGGCCTTTTAAAAAAAGTTTGGCCAGTTTCAGGGCTGCATTGCCACCAAACCATGTACACCCAGACCAGCAACCCTAGTAGCTACACTGTATCCCTGGCAGCCAAATGCCCTTCCAAACAAACAGGCCTTTTTCAAGCACACCAGGCCCATCCCTAGTAGCTACGCCATATCCCCAGCAGCCAAATGCCTGTCCAAGCAAACAGGCCTTTTAAAAAAAGGTTTGGCCAGTTTCAAGCACACCAGGCCCATCCAGACCAGCATCCCTAGTAGCTACACCGTATCCCCAGCAACCAATTGCCCATCCAAACAAACAGGCCTTTTTAAAAGTTTGTCCAGTTTCAGGGCTGCATTGCCCATCCAAACAGCGGGGTTGCAATCACAGAGCAAGCAAAACAAACCAGAAGCCAGATCTTATCATTTTAAGCAATTGACCCAACAGTATTATGTGAAGTCCTTAGCACTGCACATCACAAAAACAGCAGCATGGAGTTCCACTTGTCCCCCAAAACATGCTCTACACAGTTCTGTTGCAATGTAAAAGGTGTCTGAGCTGCTACAACAAACATTATGCATTTGAAAATGTTTAGGTCTATTCCTTCAAGTTAGAGTACACCACACAGCAGCAAGTTCAACTTTGCTCAAATAAAAAAATAGAATTAATGTCTTGGGGCAGCTGGCAGCACAATCATATTTATTTCACTTTTATTCTGCACCCTCCTGTTCACAGAGCAGCTCAGGGCAGCACAACACACACAATCAATAATTCATAATTAAACCATACTCAGTCACAATTAAAAATTTAATTTAAAATATCCTAAAAATACTAAAAACACAGATTGGTTCTTTACTAAAAATATACTAAAAGGGCAGAACCAATCTGTATGTATCCATATGTGATATCATCCCATAATAATAATTATATTTATTATAACCTCCCCCCTCCTGGGTCCTTCTCCCCTCCTCCTCCCAAGACAAGACAAGTTCCCCAGAGCCCCCTAAAAAATCCAAGGCCAAACCCCAGATGGGTCCCCAATGTACTCACCCTCAGCAGGCGTCACCTCCCCACTGTTGGAGGAGAACAGGATGCTGNCCCCCCCCCCCCCCCCCGCAATCTCTCTAGTCTCAACTTTTCAAAGGAAGATTAAATGGCGCCTGCAAGTCACCTTTTATGCACTGCCTCCCCCTCACCAAGTGAGAAACAAAGCTCACCCCAATAAGTCAGACTCACTGCTGCGGTGCTGTTTTAAAAAAACCCAAAAACCATACAAAGCACTTCCCCCCCCTCCTCAAAACTCACCTCTTCCGCTCCACCCTTCCTAACTCCTGCTAATCATCCCCACCCAGGATTATCCCCCACCTCCTCGCATCCTCATGAATGTCGCATCCCTTATCTCTCCCTCTGTTCCCCCTTCCCTGTTTCCCCTCCCCCTGTCTTTAAATTGTAAGCTCTCAGGCAGGGACCATGTCTATCTTATTCTCTGTAAAGTGCCAGGTACATCGCTGGCGCTATATAAATACTTATAATAATAGTAATAATGTATCCCCCACAAGATTGAGGAGGTGGGCACTGCAAGTGACAGGCACTGCATTCAGGAACAGTCCTTTGAGACTACGCTCCTAACATTTCATCATGTATAACAATTGGGGTGATTTTGTCAAATGGTACCTTGAACTTCTGTAATGTCTCGACCACCGCCTGACTGACTGTTTTGAAATTCACTTGCTCCAGACACCAGCACTCAATAAGCAGGGATGTTAATTCATTCCTGTGCTTTCCCAGCTTTTACTGTCTGGAGATTTCATCGAAAGACATAGAGGACACTGCAATTATGTTAATCATGTAGTGCCCTTCAGCATTAGAGGTTTCATCAACCACCATGCTTAACCCAGGAGAAAGTTTCAGGTGTTCCCTGAGGTGTCGACGTGATTTTCGAAGATCTTCGGCAGAAATGTTTTACGAAGATGGTCAGATGATGGAATAACTCTGATTTTGCTTTCAAGATACGTTTTCATGGACAGATTATCCAGGACATGCAAAGGCACATTAGTATCACAGAAGACTTCAGTGAGGTGGTACATTTCTGTTCTGCAGTGAGCCTGCTCTTCCATGCTAATTTTGAAGAGCACCTTTACTGTCTGCTGTAGTCTGGCTCTCTTTGCAACTGACTGTTCCATGTCTTCAGCTTTTTTCATATGTCCAGCACTGTCTAGGTGCTTGTCACAGCTTCCCTTCTGGGTATAGTCTACAGGTGTATTGCATGCAGTACAAAATATTAGTCCACCACTCTCATGGAAAGTGCCCTTGGGGTATGTCATGCTTCTGTCTTTTGCCGTGGTCTTCCCAAATTTACTCTTGCATGGTTTGCTGCAAGCCATTTTTTGTTCTTGTTTCCTGTTGATGAGCAGGATGAGGTTCTGTCAACCAACTGCAAGATTGTAAGCCCCACTAAGAAAAGGATAAATGAAGGGGGACCCCCCCCCTCCTTTAGATTGTAAGCCCAGTCTGGAATTGAGATAACCCTCAGTTTCCCTGGGGCTTACAATCTAAAGGGGGGGGGGGGTTAACACCCCTTTTTAGATTATAACCCCCCCCTTTCAATTGTAAGCCCCAGGGAAACTGAGGGTTAACACCCCCCTTCAGATTGTAAACCCCAGAAAATGATTTTTAAGCCACTGGGCAAATGAAGAGTAGCCACCCCTAGAACCTAGCAAAGACAAGACACCTAGCACAGTCAAGGAAAAATTCCCCTGATAAAAAGAAAGGTGCAAGAAGAGACAGAGGAAATGCCACCATCTCCTACTGACTGCCTTTTGAAATGCTGTCAACGCCCCCCTCCAAGCCAGACGCTACACCACGCTGCCCTGTCCCCACACCCAAAGCTCTGCCCTACGCAAAAGGAGGGGTTTGGAGCTCAAGAGAGACGCCAGAGATTTAGCCCGAGGCACTGAGCATGCTACTCTCAGCGGCTACAGGCTTCCGGCAAAGAAGAAGGGTTTTGAGCCACCACGCTGCAGCTCTCCTCAGAGGTTCTTCTAGGCGCGCTCTTCTCCTCCGCCTCAGGTACAACTGGAAAAATTCACAGGAGTCACAGGGAAATCATCAAAGTCATGGTGGGGGCAAAAAATCACTAAATCCATGACCCCAGTGACAAAGTCGCAGCCCTAACTATGGGGGAGGGGTGTTGACACGGCTGCAGGACCTGACTGGGGTGCCCAGAATCACTCGAGTGGATCTGTTCATTCCTGACTGGGAGAATCCAGAGGGTGGTGATGGGCGGTGGCTCGTTGTCCCCTCGGGAGATCCCTTGCGGGGTTCTGCAGGATTCCATTTTGTCTCAGCTCCTGTTCAAAGTGTATCTGAGGTCCCTAGGTGAGATCGTTCAGGGATTTGGAGTGAGGTGCCATCAATATGCAGATGACACCCAGCTCTATTTGTCCTTTTCAACCAACCCAGGCCCTGCAGTTTCAGTGCTTACCTGGCTGCTGTTGGGGACTGGATGCGGGCGAGCCGATTGAAGCTAAATTCAGACAAGACTGAGGTAATGATAGTTGACCAATCTTGTGAACTGAGGGAGGTGGGAACCCCTGTCATTGACAGGGTCCAACCTCCCTTGGTCACTCAGATTCTCAGCCTTGGGGTGCTCCTGGATCCACTGCTGTGCCTGGACTGTCAGGTTGCAGTGGTGGCCAGGAGTGCTTTTTAACAACTTCATCTGGTGAGAAGGCTGAAACTTTTTCTATCAGATTCAGATCTGGCCACCATCATCCATGCCTTCATAACCTTGAGGCTAGATTACTGCAATTCGCTCTACGTGGGGCTGCCCTCAAAGACTGTTCAGAAGCTGAAGTTGGTGCAGAATGCAGCAGCCTGCCTTCTGTCAGGGTTGGGTCACTGGGAGCATATTCCACCAGTGCTCCAGAGTCTGCACTGTGTGCCAACAGCTTTCTCGGCACAATTCAAGGTGCCAGTTTTAAGCTATAAGGTGCTAAATTTATTTATTTTATTTATTTTATAAATTTATACCCCGCCCCTCCTGCAACGCAGCTCGGGGCGGCTTCCAACACTAAAACAATAAAATACAATAAAATCCATCTAAAACAATCAAATATTAAATATTAAATATTAAAACAGGGCTAGACAACACTAAAAAACAAATGGGTAGGGGACTAAAAACCTCCCTCCCCACCCTCCCTCCCAAAGGCCTGGGCAAACAGCCAGGTCTTACAGTTTCGCCGAAATGTTAAAAGGCTAGGGGCCAGGCGAGCTTCCTCCGGAAGGGAGTTCCACAGCCGCGGTCCCACCACCGAGAATGCCCTCTCCATCGTGGCCCCCCGCTTAACACGGGGGACCTCCAGGAAGGCACCCCCGGCAGACCGCAGGAGCCGCTCTGGGGCGCGAAGGGCGAGGCGGTCCCTAAGGTATGAGGGCTTGGGCTCCAAGTATCTGACAGACCGCCTCTTCCCCTATGTCCTGTTGCAGCCTCCCAGGTCAGCTGGGGACGCCCTCTTACGAGTGCCAACTGCCCGTTAAGTTGTTACAACAAAGGCATGCAGAGGGGTGTTCTTGGTTACTGCCCCATAATTATGGAACTCCCTTCCTTTGGAGGTCCGCCTAAGCCTGAGTCTGTTCATCTTCCAAAGGAAATGTAAGACCTTTTTGTTTGGCCAGGTATTTAGCAGGCAGGGATAGGGTTGGGTGGGACTGGATAGCGGGGGTTGGGGAGGGGGGTTGATAGATGGTAGGGGTTGGGGTGACTGGAATGGTATTGGTTTTTTTAGGCGATTTTAATGTATTCTATTTTATACTGTTGTTAGCTGCCCTGAGTCTGTGGAGAGTGATGGGATTAAAAATTGTAAAAACAACAACAACAAAAACTCATAATGAGATACTACTTAACACCAGCGCATTTCAAGAGGCTGGACAAAGAGGGAGGGGGAAAATGTCAGAGGGGATGTGGAGAAGAGGGGACTTACATACATTGCTGGTGGGAATGCTCTAAGGTAAAAGGTTTCTGGGAAATGATATGGGAATGGGGGCAGTAGGTGGAGAGCGCGAGGTGATGGAGGCCCCGTCTGGTCCAACTTTTCAGGGGGTGTTTCAGGAAGTGACACCAGCCAATGCGGTGGATGTCTTGGGGTCTGTGAGAGCCACCAGTTGTGAACTTGATCCGTGCCCGTCCTGGTTGGTGAAAGCCTCCAGGGAGACATTGGGGACGGTGCTGGTGAGAGTGGTTAACGCGTCCCTGCGGAGGTTGTCGCCTAGCCTCAAGGAGGCTGTGGTAAGCCCCCTGCTGAAGAAACCATCATTGGATGTGGACGCACTTGCCAACTACCGACCTGTCTCTAACCGTCCCTTTTTAGGAAAGGTTATTGAGTGGGCGGTGGCGATCCAGCTCCAGGTGCATCTAGATAGCATCGGTTTCCTGGACCCTTTTCAATCTGGGTTCCGTCCCGGCTATGGCACTGAGACAGCATTGGTGGCCTCGGTCGACGATCTCCACTGGGAGATGGACACAAGATGTTCAACATTTCTTATCCTGCTAGATCTCTGGCCGCTTTTGACACCATGGACTATGGGCTGCTGTTGAGACGGCTGCGTGACCTTGGGGTCTGGACGGGACTGTTCTTGAATGGGTCTGTTCATTCCTCTCGAGGAGAAGCCAGCGGGTGGTGTTGGGAGCTGAAACATCTTGCCCCTGCACCTTGTCCTGCGGCGTTCCGCAGGGTTCCATTCTGTCCATTAAATACATTATTATTTAATGTATACATGCAGCCTTTGGGGGAGGTCGTGAGAGGGTTCGGGGTGCAATGTCACCAGTATGCTGATGATACTCAGCTGTATCTCTCTTTTTCAGCTGACCCAGACCCTGCTGTCTTGTTGCTATCCCAGTGTCTGGAGGCCGTGGCAGAGTGAATGCGGCAGAGCAGACTGAAACTCAACCCCGATAAGACGGAGATGATGGTGGTGGGGAGAGCGAGGGAGGTGTCGGCCCCCCTGATTAGGCGGGTTCACCCTCCTATAGCTCAGCAGGTTCGGAATCTGGGGGTGATATTGGATTCAGATCTCTGCCTGGATCGACAGGTGGAGGTGGTGGCGAAGGCCGCCTTCCACCAGTTATATCCGGTGTGGCGGCTGCGTCCGTACGTCTCCGGGTCAGACCTGGCCTCCCTCATCCATGCCTTCATCACCTCGAGACTGGACTACTGCAATGCGTTCTACGTGGGGCTGCCCTTGTTCCTGGTTCGGAGACTGCAGCTAGTGCAGAATGCGGCGGCCCGGCTCCTGTTGGGGACGGGTCGTCGGGCGCACATAACACCTGTGCCGAGTCAGGTTCAAGGTATTGGTATTGATCTATAAGGCCCTTCATGGCCTGGGCCCCTTGTACCTCAGGGACCGCCTCGCCCTCCGTGCCCCAGAACGGCTCCTTCGGTCTTCCAGGGGTGCCTTCTTGGAGGTCCCCCAGGTTAAGTGGGGGGGCCACAATGGAGAGGGCATTCTCGGTGGCTGGGCCGCATCTTTGGAACTCCCTCCTGGAGGAAGCTCACCTGGCCCCAAGCCTTTTAACATTCCGGCGAGTTTGTAAAACCTGGCTGTTTGCCCATGCCTTTGGGGAGGGTGGGTTAGGGTTTTAGCTCTACTCTACCCTTATTTATTTATTTATTTATTTTTTGTCCTAACCCTGTTTTAAATTGTTTATATCATTATGTTTGTTTTATATTTATACTATTGTATTTTTTACTCTTTTAAAATTGTTAGCCGCCCTGAGCTGTTTTTACAGGAGGGGCAGGGTATAAATTGATAAATAAATAAATAAAATAAATAAATAAATAAATATATGGGGAAATGGTTGGATTTATTATTCCTTTTAAGACGGAGACAGCATTGCTGGGACAGTACCCGACTATCCCCCTAATGAACAAATACAAGGAGGCATGTGATGTATTATTGTTGGCTGCAACGGGGGTAATAACAAAAAGGTGGAAGACATTAGAGGGCCCCATGGAGAATGAATGGATAAATAAAGGATGGTATTTTTTTTCAATGGAAAAAATGTCCAAAGAATTAGGGGAGAAAGACAACGAGGAATTTGCAGCAAAATGGCTACCCTGTTTAAGGATTGTGGAAGGTAAAGAATTCAAGCTGCACAAAAGAGCTTACCTGTTTAGCTTCTACCTTTGAAGAACTGTGTCAGAAGAACCACTGACGGGGATGGTCTATGGATAACAGGTGCTGTTATCCGTAGAACATACTGATTGGTTGAAAGTCAAGATTAAGAAATATGTATATAGTTAAAAATTGTTTAAAATTGTAAATGTTAGTTTGTTACATGAAAAGTTTTTTAAATAAAAAAAAAGAAAAGAAAAAAAATTGTAAAAAATAAATAAAATAAAAAATAAATCTTTATGGCAGCCTTTCAAATATTTTTAGATTGTTATCGTATCCCCCCTTCAGTCTTCTTTTCTCGAAGTTGGACATTATGTACATACAGCACCTGTGTAAGGCTGCATACTATCCAGATGGGTATTTCACCTAAGAAATCATAGAATTTTAGGGCTGCAAGGTATTTTAAAAGATTGGGCTCAGGTTAAGCTTCCCAATAGAATGCCATGACATCACGTGCTCTGTGAAGGGCAGCACCACACGTACACCTCAGGATGGAGTTTGGACCCAATGCAGCAATGCTTGAGTCCAAATCTGTGGCCCAAACAAGGGCAGTAACTTGGGTTTCCACACCACAGTTTTGGAACCTCTAATCTACAATTTAATCAGAAATACTTCAGATGTGCTGTGCATGATCTATTTGTGTTCCATTGGAAAATAGTCTCCAAGGAGACGTGATGATGAAGCCTATTGCTTAGGGCACTTAACCAAAATTAGTAATACTGGATACTAAGCTACAGGTTACCACTCAGGAAAAGGATCTGGGAGCGATCGTGGACAATACACTGAAATCCTCAGCCCAGTGTGCAGCAGCAGTAAAAAAACAAAACGAGAATGTTAGGAGTTATTCACAAAGGGATAGAGAATAAAACTGAGGATGTCATCATGTCTCTATAAAAATCAATGGTGCAGCCACACCTGGAATATTGTGTGCTGTTCTGGTCGCCCCATCTCAAAAAAGACACAGCTGAACTAGAAAAGGTACAGAGAAGGGCAACGAGAATGATAAAGGATATGGAACGGCTTCTGTACAAAGAGAGGCTCGACAAGCTGGGCCTCTTCATCTTAGAGAAGAGAAGACTGAGAGGGGACATGATAGAGGTTTATAAAATCTTGAGTGGTGTGGAACGAGTAGATAGGGAACGGTTATTTACCCTCTCAAATAGTACTAGAACTAAGGGACACTCCATGAAACTAGCTGCCGGCAGATTCAAAACAAATAAAAGGAAGTACTTTTTCAAGCAACACATAATTAACCTATGGGCTTTGTTGCCAGAGCCAGTAGCATAGCTGGGTTTCAAAAAGGACTAGATAAGTTCTTGGAGATTAGGTCCATTAATGACTATTATTATTAATAATTATGAGCATTTATATAGCACAAGCAATGTACCTGGTACTCTACAAAGAATAAGATAGACACGGTCCCTGCCCGAGAGCTTACAATCTAAAGACGGGGGGAGGGGAGACAGGGAAGGGGGAACAGAGGGAGAGACAAGGGATGTGACATTCATGAAGATGGGAGAGCTCAGGTATACGTTCTTGGCTTGATTGCAGTAAGTTGGGAGTTTGCAGATAGCAGGTGGGGGATAATCCTGGGTGGGAATGGTTAGCAGGAGTTAGGAAGGGTGGAGTGGAAGAGGTGAGTTTTGAGGAGGAACTTGAAGGTGTGGAGGGTGGTGGCCAGGCGGATGTGGGCAGGGAGGGAGTTCCAGGCGTGTGGGGCTGCGAGGGAGAAGGGATGAAGGCGGTTGGGGGATCAGGGGAGGCGTGGGAGGGTGAGGGAGGGGATGGAGGAGGAGCGGAGTGCTCGAGCAGGGGTTTGTAGGGAGATCAGGGCAGAGAGGCAGGGAGTAGCGAGGTTGTGAAGGGCTTTGTAGGTATTAACCAAGTAGCTTACAGGATGAACTTCTTACTGTTGGGAGCTGGGAGTGAACAACAGGGAATTGTGAGTGTTGGTCTTCTCCCATGCGATTGAGATTGGCCACTGTCAAAGGACAGGATGCTGGGCTTGATGGACCATTGGACTGACTCAGTATGGCACTACTTATGTCCTTAGAGAAAATTATGCTATTAGATATTTTGTTAGTGCCAACAATCCCCAGTCAGAATCAGGGCTCTGTACAAACGCACACCCCACTCTTTAGCACTGATCTAAGACACTTTTCTTTGACACTTTTTTTGTTTTGTTTTTCTATACCATGCTTTCCTCTGTCATTGCTCAAGCATCCATTTCTCATCACCAGTTATTGCATGATACCTAATGTACCTTTTGATATAGGGTACAAAGTCGGCTTTAAGTTGTTGGACACAATTTATGGTAAGGTTTTCAAAGCCCCTAGGGGAGTTAGCTGCTGTTTCCCTTTTAAAATTGTGGAATTGGAAATCCAGATCTTTTAAGAAGTTATGAAAGTCTTTATCTAGATTCTGTTAAATATATTAATCCATATCGTACATCTGGAATCTTCTATAAAAGGAAGCAAACAGCTAGAACAGTTAGTGGTTTAAAATGTGAATTGAGATGTGCTGAGTGGTGTTAGACTCCAAAGAGGGCAATCCAGTCCTTACTATGGACCTTACCTCATCCCCTCCCTTCGTACCTTCAGATCCCTCCTCAAGACCCACCTCTTCTGCTTTGCCCTCCCCGACTCCTCGCTCCCCTCACCTAACTCCTGCTGATACCCTCCATTCAGTACAATCTTTTACCTAAGGTCTGTGTACTCATATACTCACCACATGGACCAGCCAGCCATCATTCTTGATGTAACCAAGCCAAGCGCGTGCACCTGGGACCTCGCATCTTCGTGAATGTTACACTCCTTGTCTCTCCCTCTGTTCCCCTTCCTTC
>QEPC01000856.1:1403003-1436492 GCA_003113815.1 Sphenodon punctatus
GAGAATGATAAAGGGTATGGAACAGCTTCCGTACAAAGAGACGCTTGACAAGCTGGGCCTCTTCATCTTAGAGAAGAGAAGACTGAGAGGGGACATGATAGAGGTTTATAAAATCTTGAGTGGTGTGGAACGAGTAGATAGGGAACGGTTATTTACCCTCTCAAATAGTACTAGAACTAAGGGACACTCCATGAAACTAGCTGCCGGCAGATTCAAAACAAATAAAAGGAAGTACTTTTTCAAGCAACACATAATTAACCTATGGGCTTTGTTGCCAGAGCCAGTAGCATAGCTGGGTTTCAAAAAGGACTAGATAAGTTCTTGGAGATTAGGTCCATTAATGACTATTATTATTAATAATTATGAGCATTTATATAGCACAAGCAATGTACCTGGTACTCTACAAAGAATAAGATAGACACGGTCCCTGCCCGAGAGCTTACAATCTAAAGACGGGGGGAGGGGAGACAGGGAAGGGGGAACAGAGGGAGAGACAAGGGATGTGACATTCATGAAGATGGGAGAGCTCAGGTATACGTTCTTGGCTTGATTGCAGTAAGTTGGGAGTTTGCAGATAGCAGGTGGGGGATAATCCTGGGTGGGAATGGTTAGCAGGAGTTAGGAAGGGTGGAGTGGAAGAGGTGAGTTTTGAGGAGGAACTTGAAGGTGTGGAGGGTGGTGGCCAGGCGGATGTGGGCAGGGAGGGAGTTCCAGGCGTGTGGGGCTGCGAGGGAGAAGGGATGAAGGCGGTTGGGGGATCAGGGGAGGCGTGGGAGGGTGAGGGAGGGGATGGAGGAGGAGCGGAGTGCTCGAGCAGGGGTTTGTAGGGAGATCAGGGCAGAGAGGCAGGGAGTAGCGAGGTTGTGAAGGGCTTTGTAGGTATTAACCAAGTAGCTTACAGGATGAACTTCTTACTGTTGGGAGCTGGGAGTGAACAACAGGGAATTGTGAGTGTTGGTCTTCTCCCATGCGATTGAGATTGGCCACTGTCAAAGGACAGGATGCTGGGCTTGATGGACCATTGGACTGACTCAGTATGGCACTACTTATGTCCTTAGAGAAAATTATGCTATTAGATATTTTGTTAGTGCCAACAATCCCCAGTCAGAATCAGGGCTCTGTACAAACGCACACCCCACTCTTTAGCACTGATCTAAGACACTTTTCTTTGACACTTTTTTTGTTTTGTTTTTCTATACCATGCTTTCCTCTGTCATTGCTCAAGCATCCATTTCTCATCACCAGTTATTGCATGATACCTAATGTACCTTTTGATATAGGGTACAAAGTCGGCTTTAAGTTGTTGGACACAATTTATGGTAAGGTTTTCAAAGCCCCTAGGGGAGTTAGCTGCTGTTTCCCTTTTAAAATTGTGGAATTGGAAATCCAGATCTTTTAAGAAGTTATGAAAGTCTTTATCTAGATTCTGTTAAATATATTAATCCATATCGTACATCTGGAATCTTCTATAAAAGGAAGCAAACAGCTAGAACAGTTAGTGGTTTAAAATGTGAATTGAGATGTGCTGAGTGGTGTTAGACTCCAAAGAGGGCAATCCAGTCCTTACTATGGACCTTACCTCATCCCCTCCCTTCGTACCTTCAGATCCCTCCTCAAGACCCACCTCTTCTGCTTTGCCCTCCCCGACTCCTCGCTCCCCTCACCTAACTCCTGCTGATACCCTCCATTCAGTACAATCTTTTACCTAAGGTCTGTGTACTCATATACTCACCACATGGACCAGCCAGCCATCATTCTTGATGTAACCAAGCCAAGCGCGTGCACCTGGGACCTCGCATCTTCGTGAATGTTACACTCCTTGTCTCTCCCTCTGTTCCCCTTCCTTCGTCTTCTCTCCCCCCATCCCCCGTCTCTCAGATTGTAAGCCCTAGGGCAGGGACTGTGTCTATTCTGTTACTTTGTAAAGCACCACGTACATTGCTGATGCTATATAGATGCTTGATGATGATAATAATAATAATTAATTAATAATTAATAACTGTTGTGCACTGGCAGAGGATGGGACTGAGCTTAGCTGTGTCTCTGTGAAATACACCTTGAGCCACCAGATGGTGCCACATAATAAACAGAGTACTTTATGTGTTAGTTGCAGGGCAGCTAGATGAAAAGAAACAAGGGAGTACTGCTAGAAATGTGTAAATCCTTGCCACCCCACTCCTAAGCCACCTCTGAAAAAGTATGGTATATTTAATCGATGGCACTTTCCCTCTTACCCAAAATATACTTTTATATGACTTGGAGGGGATTGGGACTCTGTTATTGATGGGGTCCGGCCCCCTCTGGTCACTCAGGTTCACAGCCCTGGAGTGCTTCTGGAACCAATGCTGTGCCTGGATTATCAGGTTGCAGCTGTGGCCAGGAGCGCTTTTCACCAACTTATTTATTTATTTTTATAAACATTTATTATCCCGCTCCCTCTTGCCTCAGGCAATTCAGGGTGGCTTACAACAAATAAAACACATATAAAATAGCTAAATAAATAAATATAAATATAAAAACCCCATGAAGTCCCCCTTCCCTCCCTCAAACCCCCTTCCCAACCCACCCTACCTGTCTAATCCTCCAACAACACCTGGCAAAACAACCAGGTCTTACATTGGGTACTTTCAGACATGACGCTAACCACCCTTTAACCACCCTTGGTGGTTATTTATGCATGTTGCAGGGCTGTATTGGTGCCCTATGCAGCCCTGCAACATGCATAAATAACCACCAAGGGTGGTTAAAGGGTGGTGAACGTCATGTCTGAAAGTACCCATTGCTGCTGGAAGGCGAGTAGATCTGGGCAGAGGTGAATCTCCACTGGGAAGGAGTTCCACAGCAATGGAGTGGCCACCGAGAATGCCCTCCTCATGGTGGCCATCCGTCTGCAATACAGGACCCCCAAGAGGGAGCCCCCAGCTGACCATAGAGGCCGCCCAAAGACCCGGGGAGTTAGGCGATCACTATGGTAAGTGGGATCTCCTAGACCATTTAGGGCTTTATAGGTTAACACCAGCATCTTCATCTGGTGAGGAGGTTATGGCCTTTTCTTTTCAATTCGGACCTTGCCTCTGCCATCCATGCTTTGTTTCATCGCTTTGAGGCTAGATTACTGCAATGCACTCTACGTGGGGCTGCCCTTGATGACTGTTCGGAAGCTGCAACTGGTGCAGAACACAGCGGCCTGGCTCCTTTTGGGGATGGGCTGCTAGGAACACATTACACTAATGCTCCAGAGTCTGCACTGGATACCTATTGCTTTACGGGCACAATTCAAGGTGCTGATTTTGACTTTTAATGCCCTAAATGGTCTAGGCCTCACATATCTGAAAGACTGCCTGTCCTACCATGCTCCGTTGCATCTTCTATGACTGGCCAGGAGCGCCCTCCTGTGAGTTCCATCTGTTACTCTTGTTCGTGGGACAGGGATGCACAGGGAGGCATTCTCAGTCTCTGTCCCATTTCTATGGAACTCCCTTCCCCAGGAGGTTCACCTGAGTCCACGTCTGAGCATCGTCCTGTAGTGGTATAAAACATTTGTTTGGTACTACATTTGACAGGTGGGGATAGGAATTGGGGTTGGTTGGGAGGGGTTAGGGAAAGTTTAGGAGTAGGGTTCCTGGGGAGAGAATTGGGTTTTTAAAATATGTTTTAGGGGTTTTTATCAATTGCAATCTGCCCTGAGCTGTTATGGGGATTGTGGCATACAAGATCAAACTAACAAACAAACAAATAAAATGGTGCTATTTTGGGTTGCATTAGCAGAAGCATCATTTCTAAAACATGGGAAGTGATTTTCCCGCTCTATTCAGTGGTCAGGCCTCAGCTGGAGTATTGCTATCAGTTTTGGGATCCTCACTTTAAGAAGGGCATTGACAAACTGGAGAGGGTCACGGAAAAGAGCAACCAAGTGTAGTGATAGAATATAGTCTTATTGATATCTTATGATCTCCTGATCTGGACAAAGAAAGCCAGACCCAACTTTGGTTAAGCAAAGGAAAGAGGAGAGAGTGCTCAGAACAGAAAAACAGGCCTGAGATTGTAATGGAATTCAAGCTGAAGAGACTCAACACGTAGATAAGGCACCATCAGCATACTCTCAAAGGGACAAAGGCATAGTCAGACACTTGACACTGTCACATATGTGTAACAAGCATCCTGCTGAACACCTAGAGTTGACAAATGAAACCCATTGTGAACAGACAAGTGGAACATTTGCAACTCTGTTACTGATTTCCAGGTCAGGAAAAGAACCATCAACTAAAGATAAAGATGTTAACATGCTCAGAGCCCTTCCTCCCAGGAAGACCCTCTTCTGATGTGCTAAAGAACTGTGTGATGTCACCATGACATGGCATCTTGCTATTACTGACTGGTACCTCAGAAAAATGTATTAAAGGACCTGGTCATGCAACATGGCTTTTTATTTTTATTTATTCTTCACATTTATTAGCCAGCCCCTCATGCCCATGGCATCTCGGGGCAGCTCACAACACTAAAACAACAATAAAATACATAAAACAACAGTATAAATAATCTAAAAACTACCCCCACGCACACACACATTCCCCCTCCCTCCCCTCCCACCCTCCCCTCCAAAGGCCTGGGCAAACAGCCAGGTCTTACAGGCTTGACGAAAGGCCATCAGACCCTGGGCCAGGCGAGCTTCCTCTGGGAGGGAGTTCCAAAGCCGTGGCCCGGCCACCGAGAATTCCCTCTCCATCGTGGCCCCCCGTTTAACATGGGGGACCTCTAGGAAGGCGCCCCCGGCAGACCGCAGGGGTCGCCCTGGGGCATGGAAGGCGAGGCGGTCCCCAAGGTATGAGGGGCCCAGACCGTATAGGGCTTTATAAACCAGCACCAGCACCTTGAAGCTGGCTCAGTACGCTATAGGCAGCCAGTGCAGCATGCGGAGCACAGGTGTTATATGCTCCCGTCGCCTTGTCCCCGTAAGGAGATGGGCCGCTGCATTCTGCACCAGCTGCAGCCTCTTAACCAGAACCAAGGGAAGCGCCACATAGAGTGCATTGCAGTAGTCTAGCCTCAAGGTGATGGAGGCGTGAATAAGAGTGGCCAGGTTGGGCCCGGAGATGTATGGGTGCAGCCTCTGCACCAGATACAGCTGGCGAAAGGCGGATTTATCCACCGCCTCCACCTGCTGATCCAGACGGCGGCCCGGATCCAACACCACCCCCAGACTCCGAACCTGCTGGGCTATGGGAGGGCAACCCCCCCCAGAGGAGTCAGCACCTCCCTCACCCTACCCACCACCATCACCTCCGTCGTCTTATCAGGATTGAGCTTCAGTCTGCTCTGCTCCATCCAATCCGCCACAGCCTCCAGACATTGAGAGAGCAATGAGACAGCGGGACCTGGGTCAGTCGAAAACAAGAGGTACAGCTGAGTATCATCAGCATATTGGTGACAACGCACCCCGAATCCTCTCACGATCTCCCCCAAGAGCTGCATATACACATTAAACAAAAGCAGAGACAGGATTGAACCCTGAGGAATGCTGCAGGTCAAGGCCCGGGGGCTAGATGTTTCAGCCCCCAGCACCACCTGCTGGCTTCTCCCCAAGAGGAATGAGCAGAACCACCCAAGGACAGTCACGTCCAGACGCCCCAGGTATCGCAGCCATCTCAACAGCAGCCCATGGTCCACGGTATCAAAAGCGGCCGAGAGATCTAGCAGGATCAAGAACGTAGAACATCCTGCATCCATCTCCTGGTGGAGATTGTCCATCACCGTCTCAGTGCCATAGCCAGGGCGGAACCCAGATTGAAAAGGGTCAAGGAAACCGATACGGTCCAGGTGCGCCTGGAGCTGCAGAGCTACCGTCCGTTCAATAACCTTCCCTAAAAAGGGGAGATTAGAGACGGGGCAGTAACTGGCGAGTGCGTCCACATCCAGCGAAGGCTTCTTCAGCAGGGGGCGCACCCACAGCCTCCTTGAGACCGGGTGACAACCTCCCCTGCCGAAGGGACGCGTTAACCACCCTCGCCAGAACTGACCCCAATGTCTCCCTGGAAGCTTTTACCAACCAGGATGGGTACAAATCTAGTTCACAACTTGTGGCTCGAATAGACCCCAAGACATCCACCGCATCAGCCGGCATCACTTCCTGAAACTCCTCCCAGAAAGATCGACCAGACGGTGCCTCCACCTCACGCTCCTCTCCTACTGCATCCAACCCGGTGTCGAAGTTACTCTGGATCTGAGCAATCTTGTCTGCAAAGTAGATGGCAAACTCCTCACAGCGGGCCTGGGACAAGTCCCCATCCAGGCGGAGGGAGGCTGGACTGACCAGCCCCCGCACCACATGGAACAGCTCCGCTGGACGCTTGGGTGGGGGCTTGTGGTCACCAATTTGGTGAATCATGTGGCTTCACTCCCTTCCAGACCTTGCACACATGGATCACAACTTATCTTCGCTCGCCAGCAGCTCTACTCTCCAGCATCAAAGGGCCCTCTCTCAGTCTTTTCCCTGAATCAACCTGCGTCCTTCCAGGATTTGTCCAGTCACAGGACACATAAGATATCTTTACTTGGGGACTATCTGTATAATGCTGTGTCTGTAATATAATCTTGCCAAGAATAGAAAACCAAGGTGTGCCGTTCCAATAAAGTGTTGTTTTGTACCACATTGCAGTGGTGTTTTATGATGATCTCGATCCCAATCATTTATTAGTTACACAAGAAGTAAAGGGTTTGGAAGGAAAGAGCTATCAGAGGAGGTTGAAACAACTAGGAATGTTTAGCTTAGAGAAAAGATTATGAGTAGACATGATTACAGTTCTTAAATAGGCAAAAGGCTGTTAGAAGCAAGATTTCACTGTCCTATCC
The DNA here is from genome assembly GCA_003113815.1 of Sphenodon punctatus. Taxonomy (NCBI): domain Eukaryota; kingdom Metazoa; phylum Chordata; class Lepidosauria; order Sphenodontia; family Sphenodontidae; genus Sphenodon; species Sphenodon punctatus. Next base: position 1,409,853 of record QEPC01000856.1, read on the forward strand.
ACATTGGCAGCAATGAGGAGGAAATGCAGTGAAGCACAGGTTCCTGATGGTACATAATTGTTCTAAGTAATCACAGAGGATATGAGCAGAAGTCATGAATGTAGAGATTTAGGTTCCGTACTAGAAGGAATTTTCTAACCACAAGGACAGTGAGGTAGTGGACCAAATTAGCAAAGGAGGTTGGGAAGGCTTAAAAATAGCTTAAACACCTCTCAGGGATGGTGTAAGTTAGAGACTCATGTTCACTGTGTTTTCTCCATTGACGACAATGGGGAAAACACAGCGAACATAGGTTTCTGGTCTAAGTACAGTTGGTCCTGTTTAAGGGCAGGGGATTGAGTAGATTATCTTTTAAGGTACTTTCAGGTCCTAAAATTCTATGATTATGTGAACATATTAAACCAGAAAGTTGTCCAGCTTTATAGAAAGTGAGGCCTACTTAGAGTGCTGCAAAGGGACAACTTACACACACACAAATTGTGCTTACCTATCATAAAGAGGAGAGATTTTACAATTATAAACTGAAGAAAATTGTAATTATCCATTCCTTTTGCTGACGTTACTATGAATCTTGAGGGGACTATTCTTTGCACACACACACAATAATTCTGTGTGTAGTCTTTTTGTGTTGCTAACTCATCTGGAGCCTGTAGTGCTGAGGTGGGAGGAGATAAATGCCACTGTTACAAACCCAGCTCAACAGTCCTCACCTATATTTCTCTGAGAGGGCAAAAAGCAAAAATAGTGAGAAAGCCTGATGAAACCCACAAAAAAATTAAAGAAACTGTGCTTAGCCTAGATATGGCACACATGCACACACAGTGCAGAGAAACCCAAGAGAAATGCCAGTTATTATCCGGTGCTTTATTGTTCTGAGTGCCTCCTCTTTCTTGTCGCTCTGGTGCTTAATGAGACCTCCCTCTGCTAGTGAATCAGTGGATTCTTTTTGTTTTTACATTTTGCCTCTTGGATTTTTAATATGACTGACAAGTTATTTTTGTCCAGATGGATTAACATTAAGCTGCCAGTTTTCTACATGCCGAGGGCATTTTCTAGTAGTACAATTGAATGCTTTGTGTACAAAGCATTCAAAATCCAGATGTTGTGCCAGGTCAGTGAGTGGGAGAAGCTTGTATAAAGCGTATCCAGGGCTAATTTCTATCCCCCAGTTCCCTGTCATCTCATTACTGCTGAATTTTATAACCCCAAAAATGTAGAAGGAGGCCTCATTTTTTGTATTTCGCAGTCAAAGTTCCATTTCAACTGAATGGGTAATTTCAGATGTTACGAGATCACGGCCAACCACAGTGAATCCCCTGCGGTGGCCGTGATTCCCGTAACATCTGATGTGCGTTCTGCCAGATGTTCACCCCAGTGAACCTCCAGCAGGAATCACATTGACCACGATTCTGGGCCTCGGGCCGCCCGGGGTCCAGAATTGTGGTGGGATTGGGCCCAAACCGTGGTCATGGTGGCCACAGTCCGGAAAGGGTCTAAGGTAACATCTGTTACCTTCAGCCCTGCTGGATCGTGGTCCTGACCATGGGACGGAATCGGGCACAGTGGCCGGATTGGCCGCTGTGCCCGCCTGTCTCCCGGAAGGCGGGCGGCCTGGGGAGTGTGGGGGGGGCAGGGCTGTGCAGCCATACATCGCACCGCACAGCCCCTCCCCTTCCCTGTGCAGTCCCGCCCCCTCCCCGATCCCCCTCCAGAATCAGGCCAACACGTCTAAAGGACAGACGGCCTGATTCCTGTCCAGGATCTGAAATGGACCCCAGACCGTGGTTCAGCATGGCGGGCTGAATGGCCCATCACGTCTGAAATTACCCAATGTTTCCTCCACTTTAACCGCTCCAGAATACCAATCCTAGAGGGAAAGAGCACAACTGGAATGCATTTAAGAAAAAATTAATGCTAAATAATAACTACTTAAAGGAGACGATTTTAATTCATGGGCTGTTGATTTTGCTCAACCTACTAATGAGAAGGGCAACAAAAATGATCAAGGGTTTGGAATGGCTTCCGTACAAAGAGAGGCTTGATAGGTTAGGACTTGGAGAAGAGAAGACTGAGAGGGAATATGATAGAGGTTTATAAAATCTTGAGTGGAGTGGAACAAGTAGATAGAGAACGTTTATTTACCCTCTCAAGTAGCACTAGAACGAGAGGACACTCCATGAAACTAACTGGTGGCAGATTTAAAACAAATAAAAGAAAGTATTTTTTCACTCAATGCACAGTTAAATTATGGAATTTGTTGCCAGAGGAGGTTGTCAGGGCCAGTAATATGGCTGGGTTTAAAAAAGGACTGGATATGTTCTTAGAGACTAGGTCCATTAACCGTTATTAGCCAAGTAGATTACGAGATGGGAACTTCTTACTATTGGGAGCAGGGAGTGATCAGCAAGGAATCGATTGCCCATTGTGACTGCTGGTACTTCTCCCATGCGACCGGGATTGGCTGCTGTTGGAGACAGGATGCTGGACTTGATGGACCATTGGTCTGACTCAGTGTGTCATTTTTTATGTTCTTATTATAAAAAGAGAGACAAAATATCAGAAATAAAAGAGGAAAACACTCTTTTCACTCATTCACTAACCTCTAGGCTAGACTCCTGTAATGAGCTCTACGTGGGACTACCCATGGTGACGGTTTGGAGAATGCAGCTGGTGCAGAACACGGTGGCCCATCTCCTGGTGTGATCGGGCCACTGGGAACATATTACACCGGTTCTTCGGTCTCTGCACTGCCTGCCTGTAGTCTTCCGGGCCTGATTCAAGGTGTTGGTGCTTGCCTATAAAGCCCTAAATGGCCTTGGTGGGACCGCCTCACCCTCCGGGTTCTGGATCGGCCCCTGCAGTCATTGTGGTGTGCTCTCCTCGAGGTCCCCCAGTCTGCTGGAGGGCCACAATGGAAAGGGCCTTCTCAGTGGCTGCTCCACGGCTTTGGAACTCCCTGCCAGTGGAGGCTCGTTTGGCCCCGGATCTCCCCTCTTTTCAACGCTGTTGTAAAATGTGGCTGTTCTGCCTGGCTTTTGATGGGGAAGATGAGTAGCGTGTGGGGAAAGGGTTAGGGTGGGGGTTGGTTAGGGATGTTTTAATTTCTTCGTGTTTTGATAATTTTAAGTGTTTTTATTGTTGACTGTAAGCCGCCCAGAGCTGCCTGTGGCAGAATGGGCAGGGTAAAAATTTCTAAAGTAAATAAATTCTAGTCACAGATGCCATAGTCCTTATCTAGACAGAGGAGACAAGAAAACAGAGAAGACCTGTCTTATTTGTAAATACCGGTGGAAGGAAACATTTGTAAAAGCTGTTTAAAGGCTTGTTCTCTTGACATCCAACCCAGATGCTGAAATTTCATATTCAAAAGTGGATATCAATTTGCCCACTAATGTTACCAGGACTGTGGAGGAAGAGGGGGGAAGGGGGAAAATGAAAGTACAATTGTACTGGGCCCCCAAGTTCAGGGGGCTGCAAAAACTATACAACTTAGTTCTTAACATAGGGTATTTTCAGATGTTACGGGGCCCTTTGGCCCCGTACCGAAACCACCGGCTTCGTTCCCCGCCGGGGTCACCCCGTAACGCCACAACAGACGTGCCGGGGGGATCCCGGTGGGGAAAGTGGGAGGGGCCGGGGCCGCGCGGCGCAACGTGTGGCCGCACGGCCCCGCCCCCTCCACGCACCCCGCCGCCTGCCCTCCGAGGAGACGGGTGGGCGGCGGGGCCATTGCGGCCGCCGCGTTGGGCCGGAAGCGCCGTGGCCTGGGATCCCGCTGGGGATCCCGGGCCGTGGCGCGCGGCCAGACGTGACTTTTCGTTGGTCCCGGCCCGGGGTCCGTTTGACCACGCTTCCCGGGACCTTCCCCCGGCTAGCCCGGGAAGCGTGGTTCAAACAGACCCCATGTGGGGATTCACCGTGGTGAACATCTGGCGCCCTGCAAACAGATGTTCGAGACACGGTGACCACAGGTGAGTATTCACCGTGGTTCACCGTGATCTCGTAACGTCTGAAGACACCCATACATTAACTTGGTGCACAGTTATGAACTCCTTTCCCCTGGAGGTTTGTCAAAACCCAAACCTGAGCATTTTCTGGAGGCAATGTAAGACCTATTTATTTAGCTAGGCATTTAGAAGGCAAGAACAGCGTCTGGGGATTTATTTTTATACAAGTATATATATTTTATGAGATTTATCTTATGTATGTTTGTTTTTATATGTTATTACCTGCCCTGAGCTTTCTGGGAAGGGCAGGTTAGAAATCCCAAATAAATTAAGTTAAAATATGATGAGAAATCTCAAATAATTGAAATTAAAATATAATTAGTAAAGTAATAATTTGAAGTTACATATGTGTGAATAAAAGTACCAGCATATTTCCAAAAATTAATTTTAAAACTTATGACAGGAAGATGGGAACTAGGTGGCCTCCAGCTACTAGGATGCATCGAGGACCCAAATTTCTCTCAGCAGGCTTGGATGCTATAGTAACTTGCCTTCACGAGAGAGCTACTATGACTGACTTAACTCCGTGTATGCATAGGTATAGTTAGTGGGCTTGCTGCTATGACTCACATCCATGTTAATGCAACACTCAATGGTGTTACTAGCAGTGCCTTGCAGGCCTATTTCCTGCTGTTCCCACCACCGTTCTAAACAGTGCTGCATAGTGTACAGTCTTCAGAGAAACCCGACAGGCATCTAGGGAGACTGTGGGAAGAGAGGTTAAATTCCCATAACTCCCCCAAACGCCTTCCTAGAAAATACCACAATCTCTAAGGAACTGTCCAGTAATCCCTCCATCTATCACAGGCCTGGAAACCACCTACCTCTTTAGAGCTCTCAGAACACTCCCTACTGCCAGCAGATTCTGCAGTGACCATCTGCTTTCAGAGCCTGGTTGTCAAACTGGTTCTTTTCCTGGAGCATGGAGCCTTTGAGATGTGAACAGCTGTTCCATGGGAAGCAGCTTTCCCTCAATTTCATGAGAATGTACTGAGTCTTCTGAAACTACTGGAATGGAGCTTTCTGGCATTGCCAATGGAGCAGGAAGTTAGTCATGAAGTGAGGGCCCGTCAGTATGTGGAGAGAGGATGGCTTTCCTGACAGACAAAATGTGTATGGACAAGCAAAGATTTTGGGCCATGGTTTGATCCTGCACAGTACTGATGTGGAGAAAGTTGTCTGTAAAAACATAAGATAAAAATGATATGAAGGAGCTTGAAATCCTAATCTCTCTGAGAACATGGCTCCACGGCCACAGAGCTACACTTACAGGAATAAAGCTACGACGGGAATAAGTAGCTATATGCCTCATTTGCTGCTGATATGTCCTCAGGTTATACATCCCAACCCTCCTTTAGCTGGAAGTGTTTTTGAGATGACAAGAAGTTCATTGCACTCTATTTAAGCACTTAGAAAGGTGCTTTATTGTGGTCATTGACAGGGGAAGAGTGTCTTTTTAAAATAATTGCAAGTTCTCTCCAAAGATAGATAGAGAAATGTAAGAGAATATATAATGCACACATGAGAGCCCAGCTCAGGGGCAGGGAGGTAAAGAATGAGAATGGATGTCAGGTCACATTGCCCCAACATTAGTGCAGAGAACTAACTGCTAGGAAACCAGATCAGGGGAGCAAAGGGGATTTTTACTTTTATTAACATCTTCCTTTATCTAAGAGAGCTTGGTATGCATCAGAATACACAGAAAACACATCTGAGCTTATCCAATCAAATCAGCCTCTTTGCTTTTAATTGGCTTCCACTGTCAGATATAAAAACCAGTAGTGTCTGAAACAAAAATGGGAGAGAGGCATAAGAACATAGGAAGTGCCATACTGGGTCAGACCAATGGTCCATCGAGCCCAGCACCTGTCTCCGACAGTGGCCAATCTCAGAGCACATTCCCACATTCAGCAGACCAGCGCTTTTTTCTTTTCCCTGCATATTACCGTGATGTGTGAAAGACTCTATGCGCTTCTTTAACCGTGCTTGCGTTTGTTTTTTAAGCGCATTGGCAAGCGGCCAAAACCTACTTTTACAAGAGTGGGTTTGAAATGACCCGCATAAATCCTCTTGTCGGAATGTTGGGGCTAGTCAGTATCATGTCAGTTACACAGTGCCTTGCTTCCCCAGCTCTCGGCTCCGCTCCGCTCCTCTCCCCTCTCCGGGAGCCGGGGAAGCGGGGCGCTGTGTAACGGACATGACACTGACCTGCTTCCCGGGCTCCACTCCTGCTCTGCTGCTGCTCCTCCTCCTCTCTCCCCACCTGAGTACATTAAAATGCTGCTTTTCCTAAATGCAGTCAATTTCAAAATGCGCTTAAATAAACCCAGTGTGAATAGTGCATGGGTTTATTTAAGCGCATTTTGAAATTGACTGCATTTAGGAAAAGCAGCATTTTAAAGTATGTGTGAATGAGCTCGCAGACATCTGGAGAAGTCCCCAACAGGTCACAATAGGGCAATCCATTCCCTGTTGTTCAGTCCCAGTCCCTGACAGTAAGAGCATACATTCCCCAAACCTACCTGGCTAATAGCTGCTAATGAAACTATCCTCCAGAAACTTGTCCAACAAATTCCACAACTTAATTGTGCATTGAGTGGAAAAATACTTTATTTTATTTGTTTTAAATCTGCTACCTGTTAGACTAATGGAGTATCCCCTAGTCCTAGTGTAGCCCAGGACTTTGAAACAGCCCATTTAAAGGGAAAGCTCCCTGGGTGTTTGTGGAAGCCTATTGTAAGGGAAAGCAATCATACACCATTGGTGTGAATGCTATTTGCATGCATGCCTGATTTGCATGCATCTTCCAGGTGCATGGTGGGAGGCCACAGAGGACAATTTGAGGGCTCCCTTAGACAATTGGGAATTAGTTTCACACCCCACAACCACCAGAGCAACAATGATCTTGGACCACAGTAATCTGCACAAAGCCTTGGGGCTGGGTTGGGTTTGGGCGACCATAACCTCCCAAGCTGTCAGAACTAGTGCCCCTCAAGGTGCTGGGCTACTACAAGCTAGGTATTGAAGATGGTCTGTGTACTCTGGTAAGGTTACTAGTGTTGTCCTTCATTGGGTAGACCTTGAGAAATCATGGGAGTGCTGATATTGGAGAGCACCAGACCAATTAGTGTCCAGGAAATCCATCTGATGCAGGTTTTGGCTGAAATCACTTGATGAGTCAGAGACAAACTCCCAGGGTCTCTGGAGGACAGTATCAGAGAGAGTAGCCAGTGTTTGACAACTGGACCTAGTAAGTCCCTTTGACACAGTCTTTAGCTGAGATCACTTGTTGGATCAAGAAGTGGGCTCCCATGGTCTCAAGAAAATAGCACCAGAGAAACAGCCAGCATGGGAAGACTGGACCTGGAAAGCCCCTCTGATCCATCTCCTTGCTGGAACTCACTTGCTGGATCAGGAGGCAGGCTCACAGGGTTTTCTGAAGGCTGCAGCAGCCTGTGCGGAACAACCTCCCTGGGCCAGGTTGAGGCAAAGATTGCTAAGACGTGCCTGAGGATGCTGGTGACAGATCAGCGGCAGCCTGCGTGGGACAACCAGGGTTCTGTGAACTGAACATTCCCCAAAGAACTGTGAGTGGGATGAAGGGGTTTGGGAACACAGAACTGTGACTCCTTTCTGTGACACCGGACTCTTGTTCTAAGGGGGGAAGTTCGTCAGTACCATATGCTTCTTTTTGTTAATACTTTGTTAATTCTTACCTTTTAATAAAGCTCCTTTGTTCACAACCTAGCTGGTGAGCGTGCAAGTGGGGAAAAGTAACAGACTGCCCAGTAAAATTCAGTGTTCCAGATTTCTGGGTGGGGGCTCATGTGTTTAGGTAACCCCCAGCCCTTCTTGCCACAGATGCCATTGGCACAAGGGTTACACTAGTATTATTTGAGAGGGTAAATAAGCATTCCCTCTTAAAGTGTTCCACACCACTCATGATTTTATAAACTTCTATCATATCCCCTCTCAGGGTAATTTCAGATGTTACGAAATCGCCGCTCACCACAGTGAATCCCAGTGGATTCCGTGTGGTGGTAGCGATCACAGGGACGTCTGTTTGCTCCTGGCCAGATGTTCACCACAGTGAACACCTGGCCGGGATCAAATTGACCACGGTTCTGACCCTCTGGCCAGCCTGAGGGCCAGAACCGTAGTTAGATTGGCCACAATCTGGGATGGGCCAAAAGTAACGTCTGTTACCTTTGGTTCATCCCAGATCGTGGCCCCGACCACGGTACAGGATCAGGCACAGCGGCCGCATTGACCGCTGCACCTGCCCGTCTCCCTGAGAGCGGGTGGCCGAGGGAGCGTGGGGCTCTGTGGCCGCACATCGCATTGCACAGCCCCGCCCCCTCCCCGATCCGCGTTAGCGATCAGACCGGCACGTCTAAAGGACAGCTGGTCTGATCACAGACAGGGATCCGAAACGGATCCCGGTCCAGGGTTCAGCATGGCAGGCCGGATGGCCTGTAACTTCAGAAAATACCCTCAGTCGTCTCTTCTCCAAGCTGAAGAGCCACAACCTATCCAGCCTCTCTTCATAGAACAGCTCCCCTAAGTCCCTTATTATTTTTGTTGCCCTTCTCTGTACCTTTTCTATTTCTACTGTATCTTTTTTGAGATGGGGCGACCAGAACTGCACACAATATTTGAGGTGCGGTTGCACCATAGATTTATATAGTGGCACTATGGTATTCTCAGTTTTATTCTCTATCCCTTTACGAATAATTCCTAGCATTCTGTTTGCTTTTTTGACGGCCACTGCACACTGAGTTGAGGATTTCAATGTATTGTCCACAATGACTCCAATGTCCTTTTCCTGAGTGGTAACCCCTAATTTAGAACCCAGCATTGTGTACATAAAGTTTGGATTGTTTTTCCCTATGTGCATCACTTTGCACTTGCCCACATTAAATTTCATCTGCCATTTAGATGCCCAGTCACCCAGTCACGCAAAATCCCCCTGCAATTCTTCACAGTCCACTCGTTTTAACTACTGTGAAGAACTTGGTATTGTCTGCAAATCTGATCACCTCACTCCTTACTCTCCTTTCCAGATTGTTAATGAATACATTAAGCAACATCGGCCCCAGTACAGATTCCTGGGGCACTCCGCTATTTAATTATCTGCATTGTAAAAATGGACCATTTAGTTCTACTCTTTACTTCCTATCCTTTAGTCAGTTACCAATTCACAATAGGACACTGCCTCCTATCTTATGATTTTATAATTTCCTCAAGAGTCTCTCATGAGGGACCTTATCAAATGCTTTCTGAAAATCCAGATACACTACATCAACCGACTCCCCCTTATCAACATACTTGTTCACACCGTCAAAAAAATCCAATAGTTTAGTGAGGCATTACTTTCCTTTGCTAAATCCATGTTGACTGTTCCCCATTAACCCATGTTTATCAATATGCCCCATCATTTTGTTTTTAATAACAGTCCATTTTTACATGGATGGGGGTGGGTGGTAAACAATGTGAAGGGCTCCAACAAAAAGCTCTTAAGATGGAGTTTAGCATTACAAGATTTTGAAATGGAAATTAAACATTTTAAAGACAAAGAGAACGTAGGGTATTTTCAGACGTTACGTGGGCCTTTGGCCCCGTACCGGAACCACCGGCTTCGTTCCCCGCCGGGGTCACCCCGTAACGGCACAACAGACGTGCCGGGGGGATCCCGGCGGGGAAAGTGGGAGGGGCCGGGGCCACGCGGTGCAACGTGCGGCCGCACAGCCCCGCCCCCTCCACGCACCCCGCCGCCCGCCCTCCGAGGAGACGGGCGGGCGGCGGGGCCAATGCGGCCGCCGCGTCCGGCCGAATGTGCCATGGCCCGGGATCCCGCCAGGGATCCCGGGCCGTGGCGCGCGGCCAGACATGACTTTTCCTTGGTCACGGCCCGGGGTCCATTTGACCACGCTTCCCAGGACCTTCCCCCAGCTAGCCCGGGAAGCGTGGTTCAAACGGACCCCATGTGGGGATTGACCGTGGTCAACATCTGGCGCGCCGCAAACAGACGTTCGAGACACAGTGACCACAGGTGGGTATTCACCGTGGTTCACCGTGATCTCGTAACGTCTGAAATCACCTGTAGTTGCAGATGCCCTGTCCCGCAGAGAAAACACAGACTGACATGTTCCAGGATTGGGAGTGACCCAACCCTTCTCACATATTCTCGAAGGGGTGGGGTGGGGACGTGTCATGGGGAAAAGGAGGCAACACAGTCATTTGGGGTGATGGGACACAGAATTTGGGGTACTGGGGGTAAATATGGCTACTAACAAGGACAGCTAAAGATAAATATTAGAAGATTGTGAGCCTTACCACCCTGCTGAACTGGTTGTGGGGGGGAGGAGACATAAAAACCATTGTCAGGCAGAACGAGCATTTTTTTGCAAAGGTAAGCATTTTGTTGTAAAGGTAACGCCCAGGGGGGATCTGCAACGAGCTCAGAATAACAAAAGGAGCAGGAGGGGGAAGTGACTCGAGCCCCCTGCAAAGAAGACACAGGATCTCTACACTCTCTCTTCCATCTTGACCAGCAAGGAGTAAGCAGCTTGCAGGAGAGGCTGCCCAATCATGAACTAGAGACTTTTCAATTCACTAAAGGGATTGAGCCCTACCTCAACACCAAGGCCACGAAAGACTCTGATGGACCTGGATTGTGCCTTAGGGTAAGAGGACAGTTAGGGAACATCAGTGTATTTTAGAATGCGTCTACTTTATATTTGATTTGTGGACTTGCACCATACGATAAACAGCCTTATAACTGTATTTACTTAATGCATGTTTTATAACCAAGCCTAGAGTGCTTGTGTGTTTATTTGGCCTTGGGGGTGGTTCACTAAGGGGCTACCCTATCTAGGTGAGAGCCTAGACAGACCTTTTTATATAAGACAACCCCACCGTGAAGTCTTCCAAACTATGGGTGGCCAGAGAAGGTTCTCTGAGTTACGGCTGGGCTGGGAGAATGAGGGGAGGTGTTTCTGGGGGTGCGGACCTCCGAAAGCTCCCAGATTGCGGTGAGGGTTTCTGATCACTTGGGAACCCATGTGGGCACAGGCAACTGGTTTGCGGCTGGCCTAGTGGGCCCCCGGGGGACAGCCTAGAGAAAGAGGGGGACCCCGATCCCGGTGACAGTGGCGAGTTAGGCCAATACTCTGGAGTACCCCATTTGAACCCTGCAAAACGCTTAAGAAGAGCATAAAGGGCCAGAGAGAAGCTAGTCCAAATTGGCTGGTTTTAAAGTGGGTCAGTAAGACTTAAGTGCACTGACCGCTGAACACCACCATGTGGTGCATAATTGGAAAAAAAGGGGAGCTTCATAAGGAGGACTGTGTCAAGAAACGGCCACCAGGTGGCAATAGCAGGCTGAACTTGATAAGAGGGTGCAACACTGTACTTTGAATTGATTTGGGGAGACAGGGAAAGCACACAAAAATGGCTCAGACAATAAAGGAATTAAAAAATATAAAAAAGGATCAGCTTATAGCTGAATGCAGTACAAGAGACATAGATCCGTCCAGCCTCAACACAGATCAGATGCGGCAGTTACTCAGGGAGCAGGTGCACCAACGGGCACCAGAGGATGAACCCACCTCTGATGAAGAAGAGGAAGGGAGCACCAGCAGAGAGCTGCTGGACCTCAAGAAGCTAGAATGGGGACAACAAGTCCAATTACGACAGATGGAGATTGTGGCAGAAGCTGCCAGGAGCATCCCTGCCCTTTCCATGTGACCTTCACTGACACTCTGGCTTCCAGGTTGACTAGGCCTGATTTCACAACCGGCTGCATGGCAGGATTTCGCAATACCAGGGGAAGGGGCCTACAGCCAGCATGGCTGGAGGGGTCATTCTCTGATTGGACTAGGTACAGCCAGGTAAACCCCAAGGACCAGTCACGAATGAGGGGTAGTGGGCTTTTAAAAAGAAAAGCCACACCTCTCAAAGAAGTCTTCCATCTTGTCTTCTGTTTGCTCTGGACACTGACCTTGTGCTATGGAGCTAAGGGAATGGTTCCTGGCCTGTTTGGACTAAACTGAACCTAAGGACTGAACCCCTTTGCTGCAAGGCAAAGGTGCACCTGAAGCTGTGAGTAATCGAATGTTACATCCAAGGGACCAGTTTAGGCTAGATACTACTAAAAAGGCCACTGTGCCTAAACGGTTCTGATCAATTGCTTTTGCTCAAGGATTCAAAGTACTTCACATGGTTGGTGATGCTGGGCTTAAAATACCATTAAAGTAATATTCCTTTTTCTTGATCTAAAAGATCTGTGTGTGTGTTAGCAAATACGCCTCTGTACTCTCAGGCGGCAGAAATTGGGAACTGTTTTATGCTGGCTTGCAAGCCTGGCTGTTTAAAGCAAAGGATAGAGGTCTCATTCTACCCAGAGGGATGGGACTTGCTAAGTAAATATTCTGGGTGGTGGCAGCGGGAAGAGACCAGATAATAAGGGGGTAACGGGGTGCCGGGAGGCTGAGGTGAACCCCAGTCGGCTCCGTTACGCCACAGAGATAGAGAAGGAGATGAAGTTGGAGGCGATGAAACTTGAACGCATGAAACTGGAAAAGGAATGCGTGAAACTGGAAAAGGAAAGGAAGCGCCTCAGGCTAGAACACGAGGAAAAAGAAAAAGACAAACAACGGCAGCACGAACCACAAATGGTGAGAGAGACAGGAAAACTGCCCCCGCAGAGAGACTCTGAGCCAGCCAACACCACCAACCCAAGACAACAGCGCATCCAACGTTACACACAACTAATCCCACCCTTCGAGGAGAAGATGTGCACAGAGGAATTCTTCTCCACTTTTGAGAAAATCTGCAGGTGCAATGAGGTACCAGCAGACCTGTGGGTGCCTGTGATTGTCCCAAGACTGACGGATAAAGCATTGTCTGTGTATAATACACTGAGGGTTCGAACACAGCACAGGGATCAAATGGTAATATTACTTTTGAATGCCTTAAAATGTCCGTTTTAGCTCGCTATTAAGTGACACCAGAGGTGTACAGAGAGCATCCTATATCTCTTAAAATTGAGGAGGTACCCCACAAGGAATATGCATGTAAACTGAAAGATAACTTACTTAAATGGGTTAAGGGAAAGGATGTAAAATCTTTTGAAGAAATGTTAGAACTAGTTGCTTTAGAACAGTTCTTGAATGCATGTTCTGTACCAGTGAAATCACAGGTTCTAGAGAGAAAGGTGATTACACTTGAAAAGGCAACTGAGATTGGGGACGAGTATATGTATACCAGGGCCCAATTTCAAGCCAAGGGTCCCAAGGGGGAAGGGGATCAATCAAAATCCCAGGGCAACAAAAAATATAACCCTGATTACAAAAGAGACTTCCGACCTAAACAAAACAGGGAAGGCCATGAGGCACCCCACGGGGGTGGAGGAGGGCAAGGGGGAAACAGACCCCAACAGGAGGGATACAGCAGGTATCCCCAAAACAAGCCCAGGGGAGGACCAGCGGGAAGGAGATCTCCAGGCTCAAGGGCCAAACTCACCTCAGACCCCTAGGGTGGGCCGTGGAAATTTCTACCAGTGCCAAAAGCCCGGGCACGTATCAAGGAACTGCCCAGACAGAGAGAGCGGGGAAGAAACCTCAGCATGGGCAGGGGTTTGCTTCCTATCCATAGAGAAACCAATCCCAGAGGGGACGCTGGCTTCCTACAAATTCACAAATGTGAGGGAAGAGAAAAGGAAGCAAATGAGAGAGGCTAAGATTAACAATGTACCCTGCATAGGATGGAGGGATTCTATGGCAGAAATGTCAGTAGCCAGCAGAAGGGTGATACCAGAGGAGTGTATCCATCCAAGTAAAACAATGATCATTGAAGGGGTGTCTGGATCTACACCAGCTCCCATTGCAGAAACAGAATTGGAATGGGAAGGGCTGAAAGGACCCATGGAAGTGGTGGTAGTAGATAACTTGAAGCATGACCTTTTAATAGGAGATGATATATGGGGGTGGCATACAGTCATGGCAGCTAGTCAGGCCTGCCAGGAAGAACAGGTCAAATCAATGCAACATCCTGAACAAGGGAAGAACAGGGACAGGAGTCTGGGAGGGAACCAAATACTGGGGTCCAAGGGAGGGTCCCCGAGGAACAGAGCCCTGAGAGCCAAACTGTGTCCATTTGTGTAGCCTCTACCAACACAGAGACAGAAACACCTTACATAAGACCACACCCAGGGAAGGTCCCAGAGTACAGGAGATGCTTACAGACCAGGGAACGCACGACCCAAGTCCAGACATACAACTCTCAGACTTGGCAAAAGCCAGGGAGGCACTGACTGAACCCCAGACAGAGTTCAGAGTGCAGCTAGAAACTGACAGTACTCTGTCAAGGATCAGGGAAGAGGCCACAGGCAGCTCCTCAGCAAATCAGGACAGAGGTATTTTCAAATGCGAGCGGGGATTACTGTATAGAGTCCCATCCCATAGAGACAGAGGCTACTCCAATAAACAACTGGTAGTGCCACAAAGGTTTAGAGGGGATATTCACACATGCATCTTTGCAGGACACTTAGGAGTCTCAAAGACACAGAGCAGGCTAGAAGCCTTGTATTATTGGCTAGGGGTTTACAGGGATGTAAAGTTATTGCCAGACCTGTGACCCCTGCCAGAAGCACAAGAGAACAGGCCCTAAGAAGGCCCCTTTGCATCCCCTGCCCATAACTGAAGTCCCTTTCCACAGAGTGGCTATGGACATAGTAGGGCCCGTAAAGAAGCCCTCAAGAACTGGGAAGAAATACCTACTGGTTTTGATAGACTTCTCTACCAGATACCCAAAAGCTGAAGCCCTCACTAATATAGAGGCACCTGCAGTTGCAGACACTCTGATAATCATATTTAGCAGAGTAGGTTTCCCTAAGGAGTCCTTACAGACAGAGGCTCCAATTTTAAGTCTAAAATATTTAAACACCTGTGGAAAATATGTGACGTAGCTCACCTTACAGCAGCACCTTATCATCCACAGACAAATGGGCTTGTGGAATGCTTTAACGGCACGCTTAAAACTATGCTAGCCAAATTTATGGAGCGCAAAGCAGGCAGTTGGGATAAATTGATCCCATTTTTACTATTTGCATATAGAGAGGTCCCACAAGAATCTACGGGCTTCTCGCCATTTGAACTACTCTTTGGGAGGAAAGTAAGGGGACCCCTAGACCTAATCAGAGACTCCTGGGAGGGTGATATAGAGATTGAAGGGGAACCCATAGCAAGATATGTCAGGGATCATGTCTATTTTATTACTTTGTAAAGTGCCAGGTACACTGCTGGCGCTATATAAATGTTTGTTAATAATAATAATAATAATAATAATAAAATGTCAGACATAACATTAGGGAAATGCTAGCAGAAGCCAGAGGGAACCTTAGAGAGTCAGGGGAAACAAAAACAGATATATGATAGCACAGCCAAGGCCAGGACTTATGAACCAGGAGATTTAGTCCTCATTATGAAGCCTCCAAACAAAATAGGAGGACACGCATATTGGGAAGGCCCCTACTAGATACTGGAAAGAAAAAATTAAGTCACATACTGGGTTGACCCAACACCAAAGCGGGGGCCCAAGATTTCCACATGAACATGGTTAAAACCTATCTCGCATGGGGAACAGAAGTAAATATGGTCTGTCTGGAAGAGGGAGATAGCTCACCTGACAACCTTCATACATCTTTACTTGACCTTTTGCAAGACACAAAAGGAGATCAGCCACTGGAAGCTGTAATTGTCTCCAGCGAGTTGAGTGATTCACAGAGAAGGGAAATCCTAGAGGTTCTGGGGCAACATACGGAAATTTTTTCCAAAGGTGTCCAAATGTAAAATTGCAATGAGACAAGTCACATATCTGGGATTTCAGGTGGGGAGCGGGAAGCGTAGCCCCCTACCGGACAAGATAGAAGCCATCACTTTATGGCCTGTACCCACAACAAAAAAGCAGATCCTGCGTTTCATTGGCATGTCAGGGTATTATAGATGCCATGTACCACATTTCAGCTCTATCACTGCTCCTATGACAGACCAGTGCAAAAAGGAGCTGCCTAAGTGAGTACAGTGGTCCACAGCATGCCAGGAAGCTTTTGCAACCTGAAAGCAGCTCTGTCCAGTACATCTGTACTTAGACATCCAGAATTTGAAAAGGAATTTGAGGTCTGGACCGATGCATCTGACACAGGGCTGGGGGCAGCCCTAATGCAGGTGGGAGAAGATAACCAAAAGGTACCCCATTGCTTACTTTAGCAAGAAGCTGCTGCCACGAGAAAATGTCATTGAAAGGGAATGTTTAGCTATTGTATGGGCTGTGGGTAAGCTGAAACCATACTTATGGGGCAGAAAGTTCACTGTGTACACTGACCATTCACCCCTAGCTTGGCTAAACAACGTAAAGGGCTCCAACAACAAGCTCTTACGATGGAGTTTAGCATTACAAGATTTTGATATAACAATTAAACATATCAAAGGCAAAGAGAACATAACTGCAGATGCCCTGTCTCGCAGAGAAAACACAGACTGACATGTTCCAGGATTGGGAGTGACCCAACCCTTCTCACATATTCTCCAAGGGGGGGATGTGTCATGGGGAAAAGGGGGCAACACAGTCATTTGGGGTACTGGGGGTAAATATGGCTACTAACAAGGACAGCTAAAGATAAATATTAGAAGATTGTGAGCCTTACCACCCTACTGAACTGGTTTGGTGGGGGTGGGGGAGCGGGGAACATAAAAACCATTGTCAGGCAGAACGAGCATTTTGTTGCAAAGGTAACGTCCAGGGGGGATCTGCAACGAGCTCAGAATAACAAAAGGAGCAGGATGGGGAAGTGACCCGAGCCCCCTGCAAAGAAAAGAAGACACAGGATCTCTACACTCTCTCGTCCATCTTGACCAGCAAGGAGTACGCAGCTTGCAGGAGAGGCTAACCAACCATGTACTAGAGACTTTTCAGTTCACTAAAGGGACTGAGCCCGGCCTCAACACCAAGGCCGTGAGAGACTCTGATGGACCTGGATTGTGCCTTAGGGTAAGAGGACAGTTAAGGAACATCAGTGTATTTTAGAATGCGTGTACTTTATATTTGATCTGTGGACTTGCACCATACAATCAACAGCCTTATAACTGTATTTATTTAATATATGTTTTATAACCAAGCCTAGCATGCTTGTGTGTTTATTTGGCCTTGGGGGGTTCACTAAGGGGCTACCCTACGTAGGTGAGAGCCTAGACGGACCTTTTTTATATGATAACCCCCACCGTGAAGTCTTCCAAACTACGGGTGGCCAGAGAAGGTTCTCTAAGTTACGGCTGGACTGGGCGAACAAGGGGAGGAGTTTCTGGGGGTGCGGACCTCCAAAAGCTCCCTGATTGCGGTGAGGGTTTCTGATCACTTGGGAACCCATGTGGGTACAAGCAACTGGGTTGTGGCTGGCCTAGTGGGCCTCTGGGGGACAGCCTAGAGAAAGAGGGGGACCCCGATCCCAGTGACACACCCATCCCCCCACCCACTACCAGCCCGTTTGCACAGACACCCCTCCCACCGCATACCCACTGGAACACCCAGCGGTGGGTGGGGACATCTGTGTAAAAACAGCTGTAGTTTCCATCATTTTGCCCGGCGTAAACATCAGGCTCACCGGTCTGTAGTTTCCAGGATTGTCTCTGGAGCCTTTTAAAAATATTGGTGTTACATTTGCTACCCTCCAGTCCTCAGCTACAGTGGCAGATTTTAGCAATAGGTTACAAATTACCAGTAGGCAATCTCATGTTTTTCACACAGAGAAATATGGATTGGGGAGAAGGGGGTGAATTGTCCTTTAGGAGGGACTGAAGCCCCTGGACCATCACTACTACTACTGAACTGATCTTTATTTGCCCTCCACCATCTTGTGAAGACTCCTCATGTTAGACCCCTCCTCCCCCTCTTCGCAGCTCCCCCCATCCCTCTCCTCAGCTCACAATCATTCTGCAAAGACCCCTTTCTCAATGCAGCAGGAGCTTGCTTCCTTTATTATCTCTGCCCAGCTGTGGTTTATAAGTTGTTTAAATCTTTTCTAGGAACAGATACTGATCACAATTACCCAGAATCCAGACAGGCAAGCAGCCTGAAATGCGGTTAGGCTCTACTCTGTCCTACTTTCATTGACTTAAGATGAAAGCACACTATCAGGGTTGGGAAGCCAAAGAAAGATACACAATGACAAGTACCGCTGCCTTTGACACAGTGTCTTTTCCTGTCCTGCCTTGGACCTTGGGACAAACAGAAGCTGAGCAGAGCAAAGTAACATGGAGATGAAAACCTGGGAGAGAGGCTTGAACCAGCCTAGCATTTCAATACAGACCTGTATCACAGTGAATTCAGTGGCACTTCAACCTTAAATGGTTTTCTTAACCAAGTATGTCTTGCATTGCCTCTGGAGAACATTCAGGCCCGGGCTCTGACAAACCTCCCAAGGAAGGGAGCACCACAATACTGAGAAAGCAACTAAGGGGGGAATCACACGTGCAGCAATTATCTGGATTTTTAAAAACTGGTTCTCAATAGTTCGCTGTTAACAAGTCCTGTTGCATTCACATGCATGCCATACCGATTTTAAGTACAGCGAAATAATGCATTCAGACCTTCTTGTAGTGCGTGCTTACCCGGCTGCTCAGTACGGTTCAGTTACAGGAAGTGGCCTGTGGGGAGCCAGAAGGTTGCTACTTTGTAGCAAAGTACAACTTTGCTACAACCTTTGCTGCAACTTTGCAAACTTTGCAACAACCTTTGCTACAACCTTTGTAGCAAAGGTTGCTACTTTGTAGAATCAGGGAGTAAAGAGGGAGAGCCTGAGGCTGCTGGAAAGAAGCCCCTCGCATTCTCTCCCTGGTTTCTTTCCGGTATCCCGCTGCTGCTACTGCTGCAGCACTACGGTAGAGGCAGAGGCAGATGATTGAAAGTCCCTTGGAGGGAAGAACTTTTTTGGGGAGAAGCATGGAGGGGAAACATGGAGGGGAAGAACTTTTTTGGGGAGAAGCTGGCTGCAGCCTGCACCCAGCGAGGCAACTACAGGGCTCCAGCTGGTCTCACTGCTTCCGGTAGGGGCAGGAGTAAAACAGCGCACTTGGAAGCACGGTTGCATTCACATCAGAAAAGATTACACACTAGTTAAAACCAGTACGATGTTGCTTTCACACTGCTGTTAAGTGCGGATTTATTGAAAACGGACAGCAAAAAGGTAGGTTTGAGTAGCTTTTCAACACGCATTGCTTTAGTGCGATATTGACTCCATTTAATCGAATTTAGGTGTTCAGACAGGCATGAAACATTCGTTTTTTTTTAAAAATCGCACAAATCAGAACGTGTGAATCCCCCCCTAAGAATGCCTCTCTGAGCACCCTCACTGTATGAGCCCAAAGGGCAGATGGTACCTACAAGAGTGCGCTCCCAGCCAACCGCAGGGATCACAATGGAGCATAGTAAAGAGGTGATCTTTTAGATATGCGTGGCCCAGGCCATTTAGGGCTTTGTAGGTCAAAACCAGTATCTTGAATTGTGTCCACACTTTATTTAAGCTGGTGCTCTCACTAGGAAATCTGAACTGGTGGCAGCAACAGCGGGGAGGAAAATGTTCTGAAGGGATACAATCTTAAATCTGATGCAGTCAAAGGTAATTTTGATATTAACTCTGGGTGAAAACAGACATGACACTAACCACCCTTTAACCACCCTTGGCGGTTATTTATGCATATTGCAGGGCTGTATTGGTGCCCTATGCAGCCCAGAAACATGCATAAATGACCACCAAGGGTGGTTAACATCATGTCTGTTTTCACCCTCTGGGTAATTTCAGAGGATTCACTTTGGTTGCCCGTGGTCTCGTAACATCTGAAATTACCCTCTCTTGCAGCCTAGGAAGCATGTACAGAAACCATGTTACTAGAACTCTGGTACGAAGCTAGTCACACTGTTTGCAAAATATGCAATTGTCCATTGGGATAAACACTCAGCCTTTCTATAGCACTTCTCTTAGGATCTTAAAGCTCTTTACCGACCCGTTTGGATAATTAGATTACAATAAATAGGTCAGCTTATAAATTAAAGGCTGCATTAACAACTAGTAGATATGCTCTCTGCAGGGTTAGTCAAGGAAAAGGGAAGAAAGAACCTGTACCTCTATTCCTTCAACTTCTCGGATTCCTTTCCTGTTCACAGCTGAGCGTTGAGTTCACAAAGTGCTTCCCACAAGGCCAGGGAAGAAAGGGTGCCAGCTCCACAGAAATAGGGATACAATCCAGGACATGGTTTTTACTCAGCCAAGGAAATCCCTGAGGATTTGATTGGGTTGTTCCTTTTTCACTTGATATTTGATGAGATTTGACATATTCAAATCTTAGGGTGGTGGGTGGGTGGGGATTTTGTATACCTCCCATTGTTGTCTATTTTAAAAGTTTGTTAGGGGCAGGGACAAAAGGGGGTAGGCAAGGCTCGCACTCGCACTTCCCAGTTGCAAGGGTACCTGTTATTCAAGAGGGTCCCTCAGGGTCTTACAGTGGCTAAGGGAGCAGACTGCTAGAGCAGGTCCCAGCCGAAGATCATCATAGGGACTAGTGAACCGCACGGTGCCCACTCTATAGAATGCCCCCACGCACGCAGGTTCCAGGAAGGGGGGTGTAATCAGTGGTGGCTCAGGGACAGGGGGCCCGGGACCCAGAACACCAAAAGGAGGGGCTAGGACACTCACTCGGGCACGGGGGGAACACGGAGAATTCGGGAAGGGAATGCTCACTCGGATACCAGTCACACGTCCTATCACTCACCCAATCACTCACTCGTCAGTTGCTCCAACCACTCGCTCAATCTCTCTCACTCTCTCTTCAATCCTCGTCACTTAGCTCAATCCACAATGCTCAAGGGGCCAGTCTCATGGAGCACGTCCGATCACCAGCATCCCTGATTGCCTCTGAGGACCTTAAGTAGCGCCGTTCTGGAGCCACGCCCGGAGGCGCATGGAGCGCCGCAACCCCACTTCCGGCCTTTCCCTGCACCTGTGCTGGGAGTCCTGGGTTGCCTGGCAACACTGGGACGCCGTGACGCCGCGAGCGTCCACCAGGTCAGGTGATCCTGACGTGGCCAGAGGCGCACTTGGGGGCGGAGTCGAACGGCGATGTCGGGGGGGAGGCCCCGCCCACGCCCTCGGTCCCACGCTCTCCCTCGATCCCAACCCCGAGCCCTGACAGTACACCCCCTCCACGGCAGGGGCCACGGGGACCCGAAGGCCCGGGTTTGGACGGGTGGCGGGCATGAAAGGCCCGTACTAAGCACGGGGCGGACACGGCAGTAGCGGGCTCCCAAGTGCGCTCAGCCGGGCCAAACCCCTTCCAATCAATTAAATAAAAAAGAGTACTGTGACGCCAACGAGAGTCTAAAATGGCAGACAGCTCATATTCAGGTTCCGAGTCAAGGTCTGCCATGCCCACCGGGCTCGGTGTGGGCAAGGGAAACAAGGGAGGGTTTGCTGCCTTCAGGAGGGAGACGTGGAAGGACGGGTGAATATGCATTGAGGGAGGAAGCTGAACCTGAAAGGTGACCTCATTAATTTTCCGGGAAATAGGGAAGGGTCCAATAAAGCGAACATCCAACTTCGCCTAAGGCCGCTTGGAAGGATAATGTCGGCGGTCTATCCAGACCAGATCTCCAATCTTGAAATTGGGGGCTGGGCTTCGGTGTCGGTCCGCATATCGCTTGTACTGCTGACGGGCAGCCGACAAGGTGCGTCGTGCGTGCTGATGAGTCACTTGAATTTTCCGCACTAACGCCCCTGCCACTGGAACTGATACATCGGAAAGCTCAGGGAAGCAGAGTCGCGGGTGGTACCCATAGGTAATGAAGAATGGGGAAGTGCCCAGGGAGGCGTTGGGGGCGTTGTTATACGCGAATTCAGCGATAGGAAGGTACTGAGCCCAATCATCCTGGAGGTAATCACAGTAGCATTGTAGATACTGTTCGAGTGATTGGTTAACCCGCTCGACCTGGCCATTGCCCTGCAGATGATATGCCGTGGTGGGCTGTAAGGAGACTTGTAATATCGAGAATAGGGCTTTCCAGAATCATGATACAAACTGCACCCCTCGGTCAGTTATTATTTCGGCGGGGAGTCCATGTAGCTTAACAATATTTTGCAGAACGAGTTGGGCGGTCTGAACTGCCGTCGGGAGTCCTTTACAAGGAATAAAGTGTCCTAATTTACTAAAATGGTCGATGACCACTAAAATAGTGGTAAAGGTTTTGGAAGGGGGGAGCTCTACAATAAAGTCCATCCCAATACGCTTCCAGGGTCCCTGAGGAAGCTTAGCAAGTTGCAATAATCCTTGTGGTCGCCTTGAATTTTAGTGCTGGCACAAATCGTGCAACCTTTTACGTACCGGTGTACATCGGTGCGCAGAGAAGGCCACCAATAATGTCGCTGCAATAAGCGGAGGGTACCCTGTTGCCCCGGGTGTCCGACCAATGGTACATCAAGATGGGCCCAAAGGAGACCTCACCTTTCTGTGGCAGGAACCGCTACCCGTTCTTTCATGTAGAGGAGGCCGTGCTTGCTTTGGAGGCGCGGATCGCCTTGCAGGTCTGTGTCCTCGCGAGATCGGCTATGAATGCAGGGTAGGGATGGTTTCCAGGTTCCGGCAAAGACTTGTGGCGGCAAGAGCAGGAGCCCTCGATCCGCTGGTTGGTCATCCGCTTCTTGACATCGGGAGAGGGCATCTGCCAACACGTTCTGATGCCCCGGTCGATACTGTATGGAGAAGTTAAAACGTACGAAGAACAACGCCCATCAGGCATGTCTGGCATTAGTAATTCGTGCGGTGCGGAGAAATGTTAAGTTTTTGTGGTCGGTAATCACAATTACGGGGTACTGAGCCCCTTCTAGATGCGGGCGCCATGCCTCAAAGGCGGCATTGATGGCCAATAATTCCCTGTCAAGGATGGTATAGTTCTGTTCCACACTAGTAAGCTGCCGGGAGTAGAAGGCGCACGGGAGCAGGGTGTTGCCCTCGGGCCCGGGTTGCAGGAGGATGGCACCTAAGGCAGTACTAGAGGCATCGGTCTCCACTGTGTACGGTTTGGAAGGGTCAGGGTGTTGCAGAAGGGGGGCCTGCATGAAGGAACGTTTGAGGGTTGTGAAGGCCCTTTGTTGGTCTGGTCCCTAATCATATGGGTTCCCCTTTTTTAACAACCTAGTGAGGGGAGCTGTGAGGTACGCTTAATCCGGAATGTATTGGCGGTAGTAGTTCGTACTACCGAGAAACCGTTGGAGGGGCTTTACGTTATTCGGGGCCATCCACTGCTCAATTGCTTGCACCTTTTGCTGTTGCATTTCGATCCCATGGGGTGAGATTTCAAATCCCAGGAAGGCAACAGAAGTGGCATGGAATATACATTTTTCGTACTTACAATACAATTGGTTTTGGTATAAACGTTGGAGCACCGTCTGCACGTGTTGGATGTGTTCCGATTCGGTGGCTGAAAATATTAAGATGTCGTCCAAATAGATAATCACAAATATGTCCATAATGTCTCGGAACAGATCGTTCATCAGGTGCTGGAATGCGGCAGGAGCATTGGCCAGGCCGAAGGGCATCACTCGATACTCGAAATGTCCATACCGTGTGCGGAAGGCAGTCTTCCATTCGTCTCCGGCCCGAATTCGCAACAAATTGTATGCCCCCCGCAGGTCTAGTTTAGTGTAAATATGGGCTCCCTGTAACCGAGTCAGCAGTTCGGGTATCAGCGGCAGGGGGTATCGGTTCTTTACATTGATCTCGTTAAGGCCCCAATAATCTACACAGGGGCGAAGTCCCCCATCCTTTTTGGACACAAAAAAGATCCGAGCCCCTGCAGGGGAAACCGAGTGCCGGATGAACCCTCGTCGTAGATGTTCATCGAGATAGGCTTTTAGGGCCTTCAATTTGGGCTCGACAAACGCATAAATGCATCCGTAGGGGGGTTCGGTGCCAGGAAGCAATTTGATAGGGCAATCGTATGCCTGATGAGGCGGAAGAGTGGCTGCTTCTTGTTCGCAAAAGACCTTTTGTAGATCTCGATAGACCGCAGGAAGGTTGGGCATGGGAGATGCTGTGGACAAAGCCAGCCCCTGTTGCTCATACTGAAGCGGAGGGGGCAGTAAACAGGTCCCTTGACAATATGGCAATGGAAACTTCACCTCCCACATGCTCCAATCAATCTGGGGGTTATGGCATTGGAGCCACGGTATTCCCAGCACCATGGGGAACATAGGTGTTTGCACAATATCGAACTGCAGGTTCTCCTTGTGGGAGCCTATGTATCCTTGCAGCCCCTGTGTGCAATACTTCACTGGTCCGGATGTGAGGGGCGACCCGTCGATGGAGTGGACCACCTCTGCGCGGGGCCATGGTTGTACGAGAAGGTTCCACCTTTGCACTACCCCTTGGTCCATAAAGTTACTTGAAGCCCCGGAATCTATGACGGCCCGCCGAACTAAGGACTGATTTTTGCCCCAAGTGAGGGTTAAGATGACCTGTATGTGCCCCGAGGGCATGGCCAGTCGTGGGTCCTTCAAAGGTGATGCAGCATTTACCGAGGTACCCCCTGATCGCCTCGGCCTGAGGAGTTTCCCGCTTGTCGTCGGGCGGGGGGAAGTTGGGGGCAATTCCGGGCAAAATGGGAGCCCTCTCCGCAATAGAAGCATAGGCGGCTCTGCCGGCGTTGTTCTTTTTCCTCCAGGGAGAAGGGTCCCCGGGATGCCCCCAGCTGCATTGGTTCTTCCCCCTCTGTCTTTGATGAGTCTGGGCGTGTTGGCGGTAACACGTAGCGCCGGGGGGGGGGGCGCCCCACGATTCCCCTGGTGCTCTCGCTGTCTTTCTGTTATCATCAATTTGGATCGTTAATGTTACTAATTCTGCCCATTTGTCGGGTAAGGGGATGTAGGCTAGCTGATCTTTTATTTCCTCACTTAAACCCTTCCTATACAGAACCTTTAAGACCTTATCAGGCCATGCTAATTCCACTGCCAATTGTTGGAACTGGGCCACGTATTCCAACAGTGATCCCCGCCCTTGTCTCAGCTCCAAAATAGCAGTCTCCGCATCCCTGACCCGGTGGGGATAGTCAAAGAGAAAGGTAAATTCCCTCTTGAAGGCGGCAAAGTCCCTAATCAAGGGGTCCTGACTTATAAGCAGAGGGGTAGCCCAGGATAATTCTAATCCCTCTACGTGCCCTATGACAAAGGCCACTTTAGCCTGGTCTGAAACATATGTCCGGGGTTGTACAGAAAATGCAAGCTCACAAAGAGCCATAAAACCTTGAAACATTTTCCTATCCCCATTAAACTTTGCTATCTTGGGGCCTTCAGGCTCTCGGGGATATAACCCCCGCGGGCGCTCTTGTAGGTCTCGCACGTCCATAGCTAAGGACTGCAATCCCCAAACAGATTCTCCTGGTCCCATATCCACGGGGTTGGCAGTGAGGGGAAAAGGCTCTACCATTGGCCCTCGAGCTCCTTCTTCCCCCCAAGACGGATCTTGGGTCCCGGTTGGGGGAGCACCGCCCTCTGCCCCAAGGGGCCCAATTCCCCCTACCGCCCCATACTCCATACCCCCTAACTCGCAAATGAAGGGGGGGAAAGTGGATCAGGTCCACTGAGTGCTGGTGATACTGTTAGGGGCAGGGACAAAAGGGGGTAGGCAAGGCTCGCACTCGCACTTCCCAGTTGCAAGGGTACCTGTTATTCAAGAGGGTCCCTCAGGGTCTTACAGTGGCTAAGGGAGCAGACTGCTAGAGCAGGTCCCAGCCGAAGATCATCATAGGGACTAGTGAACCGCACAGTGCCCACTCTATAGAATGCCCGCACGCACGCAGGTTCCAGGAAGGGGGGTGTAATCAGTGGTGGTTCAGGGACAGGGGGCCCGGGACCCAGGACACCAAAAGGAGGGGCTAGGACACTCACTCGGGCATGGGGGAAACACGGAGAATTCGGGAAGGGAATGCTCACTCGTATACCAGTCACAAGTCCTATCACTCACCCGATCACTCACTCGTCAGTTGCTCCAACCACTCGCTCAATCTCTCTCTCTTTCTCGCTCTCTCTTCAATCCTCGTCACTTAGCTCAATCTACAATGTTCAAGGGGCCAGTCTCACGGAGCACGTCCGATCACCAGCACCCGATTGCCTCTGAGGACCTTAAGTAGCGCCGTTCTGGAGCCCCGCCCGGAGGCGCATGGAGCACCGCAACCCCACTTCCGGCCTTTCCCTGCACCTGTGCTGGGAGTCCTGGGTTGCCTGGCAACCCTGGGACGCCGTGCCGCCCCGCGCGTCCACCGGGTCAGGTGATCCTGACGTGGCCAGAGGCGCACTTGGGGGCGGAGCCGAACGGCAATGTCGGGGGTGGAGGCCTTGGCCCCACGCTCTCCCTCGATCCCAACCCCGAGCCCTGACAAAGTTGTTTTTAATGTTAATGGTGCTGATGAATGCGAGGTCCGTTGTTAACAAGGCCCCAGTTATCCATGATTTAATCTTGGATGGGGCCGTGGACCTCGCATGCATCACGGAGACCTGGCTGGATGATCTGGCCGGTCCAACTTTGGCGGATCT
>QEPC01000856.1:1436592-1470903 GCA_003113815.1 Sphenodon punctatus
GGGGGGGGGATGATTTTAGTCACCCGCCCATTTATTTATTTGTTCTTTGCTAGCCCTGTTTTTATGATATATTTTATATGTAATATTTTAAAAGGAATTTTATTGTTTTTATTGTAGAATTGTTGGAAGCCGCCCCGAGCTGCGTTGCAGGAGGGGGCGGGGTATAAATCTGAAAAATAAATAAATAAATAAATTTATATTGTGCACCGCTCAAAGCTGCTTGTGGCAGGGTGGGCGGGTTAAAAATGCTTGAAATAAAATAAAATAAAATAAATATGTCTACTCATAGAGACACCAGTTGGCAACATTAGCTTCTATCTTTCCTTTGCTTAAATCGCATATCATACTCTGCACCCTCATGCAAAAAAATAAATTTAAAAATTCCAAATGCCCAGGGTCAAATCCCATCAAAAACCTGCATTAAATGTCATCAAAAATCACAGATGTTCAAATTAAATCAAATATCATTAATTACTCAAGGGCAAATGCCATCATGTGGTATGAAATGCCCAAGTTAAATCAAATGCTGTCATATACAGATGGCCAAGTTAAATTACATGCAAATGCCAAAGATCTAATTCAGGTTCCATCTGTTACCCTTGTCCATAGGATGGAGGCATGCAGGAGAGCGTTCTTAGTTGTTGCCCTGGTTTTGTGAAACTCCCTTCCCCAGGAGCTTCACTTGAGGCCAAGGCTAAGCATCTTCTGGAGGCAATGTAAAATATTTATTTGAAAAGGCATTTGGAGGGCAGGGATAGAGGTTGGATGGGTTTTTGGGTAGGGTTGTGGGAGTTTTGAGGGGAGGGTGGGAGGTTTTATTGTTTGAATTTAATTATTGTTTTATTGATTGTGAGCTGCCCCGAGTCCCTGCAGGAAGGGTGGTGGGTAAATCAAAATAAATAAATATTCTCAACCTCCTCCATCCAGACCCTGCTTTGCCCACTGCCCTGCTCGTCTCCGCTCAATCAGCTTCTCCTCACCCTCCCTGGCTCTTGTCCAGTATTTTATTCCCTCATGCCTTCCCATTTGCACTGCCATCTGCTCTCCCTCCAGTTCTCAGCTCGGCTGAGGCTCCCCCCTCACAATTTAGCACTTCCCCACTTTTTCTCCAAGAACCTGATCCTGGCAGTTCCCTCAACTTCCTTCCCTGAGCCTGTTCCAGCAGTTCCTCACTTTTATTATTTGTGTAGTGCCAGCAATGTGCCTGGCACTTAACAGATGTGATAAGAGGCAAATCTCTGCCCGAGGGGACTTGCAATCTAGAATAGACAACCAGGCAGGACACACAGAAGAAACAGTAATACATTCTTCCCCAGAGGCTGTTGGACCCATTGTGGTTTCTGGGTGCTCTAGGGGAGTTACCCTCTGACCTTGACTACTGTCTCATCGATGACCTCGTTAAGCTATGGAACACTTTGCTGATGGAGGATATCGATCGGATGGCTCCCAGGCGTCGGCTCCACAGACCTCCGTGGTTTTCTGAGGAGCTGCGGAGGCTGAAGCATGTTCCGGGTTTTGTGGGAGGCCGAACTGACAAGCCTCCTCGACCCTGGAGTTGAGTCGTTATCTGCCCGCTGCAACGTTTGCGGAATATTTTGTGGATAAAATCGCTCGAGTTCACCACGACTTCGATGCTGAACTTAATACAGTAGAGGAGGTAGAGGTTGTAGAAGTTCCATCATGTCCAATTTTGTGAGGTCAATTTCAATTGGTGACACCCGCTGATGTGGTGGAGGTTCTGGGAGCGGTTCGGGCCACCTCTTGTGAATTAACTAGCCAGGATGGGCATGGATCTAAGAGCTGTCGGGAGACAATGGGGCCGTTGCTGGCCAGGGTGGTCAATGCCTCCCTTCGGGAGGGCAGAGTGCCGAGCTGCCTCAAGGAGGCAGTGGTGTGGCCTCTACTCAAGAAACCATCGCTTGACGCCCCTGTCAGCTATCAGTCTGTCTCTAACCGTCCATTTTTAGGGAAGGTTATTGAACGGGTAGCGGCCCAACAGCTCCAGAAGCAGTCTGGCTTCCGTCCGGGTTATGGCACTGAGACCGCACTTGTGGCTTTGGTAGATGATCTCTGGCACGAGATCTCTGCAGGACAGCGCGGGGGTGGACGAGACTGTTCTCGAATGGTTCCGCTCATTCCTGACTGGAAGATCTCAATGGGTGGTGCTCGGTGATGTATTATTTTTTATTTATTTAAAATTTATATCCTGCCCCTTCTGCCCACAGGGCAGCCCGGGGCAGCAAACATTGTTGTCGGGGCGGCGATGATTGTTTTTTATCTTATCAAGACCTCTCGTGAGGGGTTCCGCAGGGTTCTGTTTTGTCCCCTCTCCTGTTCAACATGTATATGCAGCTGCTTGGTGAGGTGATTAGAGGGTTTGGGCAGAGGTGTCATCAGTATGCAGACGATACCCAACTGTATCTCTCATTTTCAACAGATCCAGGCCCAGCTGTCTCAGTGCTTACCTGGTGTTTAGCAGCTGTGGGGGATTGGATGAGGGCTAACCAACTGCGATTGAATCCTGACAAGACGGAGGTGATGGTAGTGGGTAAGTCGGTGGAACTGACAGCTCCCATGGTTGATGGAATCTGTCCTCCGCTGACTTCCCAAGTACGGAACCTGGGGGTGCTCCTCGATGCGCAGCTCCACCCGGATCTCCAGGTGGAGGCCGTGGCGAGAAGTGTCTTCCGCAGTTACATCTGGTGCGGCAGCTTCGGTCGTTGGTTTTGGTTCCTGACCTGGCCACGATCATCTATGCTTTTATCACCTCTTGACTAGACTACTGTAATGCGCTCTATGCGGAGCTACCTATGGTGACGGCTCGGAAGCTGCAGCTGGTACAGAATGCGGCGGCCTGGCTCTTAGTGGGACTGGGCTGCCGGGAGCACATTACACCAGTGTTCCGGTCTCTGCACTGGTTGCCAATAGTCTTCCAGGCTCGATTCAAAGTGTTGGTTTTGACCTATAAAGCCTTACACGGTCTGGGCCCTGTCTACTTGTGAGATCGCCTCACTCCCCGGTTCCTAGACCGGCCCCTACAGTCGTCTGGGGGCACCACACTGGAAGTCCCCTGGGTTTCCCGGGGCGGGGTCACACAGAATAGGGTGTTCTTGGTGGCCACGCCTTTGGAACTCTCTCCTGGTGGGGGCCCTTCTAGCCCTGGACCTCCCAACTTTCCGAAGAAGTTGTAAGACCTGGCTGTTCCGTCAGGCATTTGGCAAGGGAAGAGGGGTTGGTTTTTATTTTTTTTAATTGATGTTTTATGATATTTTATTGTGCTCATTTTTGATGTTGTTAGCCGCCCCAGGTTGCCTGTGGCAAGAGGGGCGGGGTATAAATTTTTAAAATAAAATAAATAAATAAATAAATAAATAAAATGAAGATGAGAAGTTGTAGGAGCACACACTTGGTTCAGCTATAGGAGAGGATGGGGATTTTGAGGATAAACAGTCATAAGCAAGAAATCTCTGGGGGGTAGGAGAAAGAAATCCTGATGACAGAAGTGGGATTTTAGGGGGGATCTGAAGGTCCAGACTAGGGTTGAAACTTGATCTTGATTTTCTCATGATTCTTGCTAAGAATCATGGTTTTTGACTTGTTTTGCGAGAATTGATAATCATGAAAATCCCAGTTCAACACTTTCTCAGTTCAAATTTCAGAATATCATTTACTGCTACGGTTTGCTGTTACCCACGTTCGTACCGGTAATGCATATGCGCAAAATTGACTGCCCTTTTCCAAAATGGCAGCGATGCTGCTGACACCATCTTGGAAGACAGCTCCACATGCACAGAACAGCCATGGTGGCCATTTTGCACATGCGCATTACTGGAAAGAACACGGTTAACAGTATATTGAGAAAAATTCTCAACCAAGATCTCGAACCATTATCAAGATTGTTCTGAGATCTTGGTAAAAGTTCTCAATTCTCACAAGAAAGAAATTGATTCTCGTTTCAGCCCTAGGAGGGAGCAGAGCATGTGTGTTCAGGACGGGAGTTCCAGGAATAGAGGGCAGATTAAAAGAAGGAATGATGGCGGTTTAGGGAGTAGAAGACTGTGAAGCAGGTAAAGGTGGAGGCAAAGCAGGAGCAAAGTTCCCTGGTGGGAATATAGCAAGAAATGAGGGATGACTAAGTTCTGGGCTGCCAACAGTATTTTGAGTTCCCTGGCTTTGGAGGAAATGGCAGTATATTGGCCAACTCCCCTAAGTTGGAAAACTCAAAAGGCAAGCAGAGAGTGACACCTTTGCCATCACGGCCAAGGCAGCAACACTGGCCACCAAAGGCAACCACTTGCCCGGTGGTTGGGCTGGCCCTGGTAATATACAACATTACTTTTGAAGAAATATGCTTTAGAAATAGCCACCATTTTAGGTGTATTTCTCATTTAAAACTGCCAAGTCAGATAGCGCCTCTACAGTCCCCTGTTCCGTCAAGCAACTTAAGTCTACAAACCGCTTACTCCAGAGTAAGTGGTTTATGGTTCACAGCCATAAAGGTATCCCATGCGCTTAAAGCTTCAGTGAGGATGTATAAACAAGTTTAATTTTCATTGATTTTAAAAACAAAATCTTTGATCAGGAAAATTTTATTAAAAAAAAAAAAAGAATGGGCAATATATACATTTTGTACAAACTGAGCTGGTTTTGGTACAGATTTCACAGCAGAGTTATTGTTGATCGTTAGCTTACATTACAGGAAAATTTCCTTTCTGGTGTACTCAATTAAAAACAACTTGAAAACACTTAAGATAGTTATGTATTCCCCTCCACCCCAGTGAACTGGTGTTACCAGACCACCTACAAAGATTGTGACCATTCTAATTAGAGACTCTCTCCCATACCACACACTCCAGAACCAGGAAGTTCGCTCTCCACAGACCATTAACTCCTTGGTCTCTCTACTGGGACTATCAACAGTGGGGTCAACAAGTGCCAGCTGTGACAGCAGTTTCCCCAGTATGCCTAGTCCGTTCACATGCCCACAGGCAGCTCAGATTTCAAATCCTGTTGTCTGATCGCATGACGATTGCCCATCTTTCAGCCTGCGACTCATGCTCTTCAGTACGTTCAAATGACACACTGATCCTCTTAATGTTTATAGAGTTTTCTCTATGTTCCACCTGTTTTACCTTGGACTATCATGCCAGAGTTTCTTGCCAAGAGGTTGGATCATACAGAGTAGCACTATTCTAGACTTCCACTGGAGCTGTTTGTGGTTGAGCACTCACTGTGACTGCGTCCATAACTGCTCTGCATAGTACAAGCCTTCACCTTATGTCTGGACGACAATAGTAGTGGGCAGCGGCTACCAGAGAGTCACATCAGAACAAGTCCTTTATCTTGCTTAGGATCTTAATTTACAAAATAAAAGATTAATGCCCATCTACTCTTTTTGGTAACATCAAGGTTACAGGTCAAATCTGACACCTTATTGCATAAGTGGGGAAAGCAGGCTTTCCAATGGCCCTAATCCTACTAGTGTAAGAGGAGGTAAGATCCAAACATTCATAATGTCCAAATACTACACAGAATACAAAGTGTGTTTGCATAAGCTTGTGCATTAACTAGGTACATTTTGACAGGAATAATGCAAAACCAATTAAAGAGAGACCTTTTTGTAAGAGGTAGCCATGTAAACCATGTAAAGCCGTTGGCACATATACATCAGCCCCGCTGCACGTTCATACAGAAACAATGAACCAGTCACACCGTAAGATTTGAAAACATTATCAGTTATCCCAATGAGAGACCAGTTAATTCTACAAATATACTGGGACTAAACTTCTAACAGAGCCACCTGTGTCACAAGTCCCATCATCTTTCCCATCCTTCCCCTACTGGCAAGGAAGTTTTTAAAATTCCACATGTGCACATATTTAATACAGCAAACTGGTATGAGCCAGTCAGAGCTGCATAATCAAACTTATGTTAGTGCAAGTACACCAATCTATTTCCTGAACATTGGGGGATAAGTATGGAAAGAACCCAAGATAAGGAAATGACAGGATCTTTTTAAATCAACCAAAACAGGCACTTGGAAGCATGCCAGAGGGTATTTCTCCATCATGGGGAAAAATAAATCTACATTCAAGGCATCATAGCAAAATATTTCCCACTGTGCAATAGAAACAAAATCTTTCTTAGCAATACTTGTTCTACAAAGTGATGTATTTAAATGCTCCCAGAAACAAACTTAAAAAAGAAAAAGAAAAAAAGAAATCTAAATCTATATTTTTCTAGATCGTTGGATTTTTTGATAGACCTAGAGAGGAAAAACCTCTTTGCCGTTTTAAAGGTGAAAAGTTTTGCATTGCAGTTACACACACTTTTGCACAATTTTCCCACTTTGGTTTCTTTTTTTTTCAATGTCTCCTTTTTCTTTGTATTGAACAGGACAGGCATGCCGGATATATTCTTGCTTGCGGCTTAAATTAAAACCTTTCAACGTGGGTTTTTTTCCATCCCCTGGTGGAAAAAACATGAAAAAATATGATAATTCGTGGCTCTACAAGTTTGAGATTTTAGGACATTGTCACCAGCACCTCTGGGCATAACATACCCAAATTTCATCCAGATATCTCTTACCGTTTGTCTTCTATAATAAAAACACACACAAACAATGCCTAGGGTAAAAATAACCCCAGCGTCAATGGAGTTTTCCTGTTGGGGTGAAATTTCAACCCCAGCCGATGCATTTTAATTGGGGTGGATTTCCACCCGAGTTTAAAAGCAGCCAAATCAACATTTTTAAAGGCCATCTCAGACTGCAAGATGACATGGAAGGCAAAGTCACTTTAGATCGGCAGCAGCAATGAAAATTAACCCCTTCACTGCCATGAACATCTCTCAATGTTTCCACTAGTGTCTAATAGAAAAAAGTAGCCATGAAAGATTTTTCATTTGCTCACTCGATCTGCAAAGCTTCCTTTCTCACCCAGCCTCCTAGGTTTCAGTCTCTTAGTCTGTTTGATAGATTTTATTTCCCACCTAGCCTCCAAGGTTCCATCTCCCTTCCCATAGGCTCCATTTCTCCAGCAAGCCAGAAGTGCCCACATTGTCCTCACAAACTGACCATAGAAATGAAAAAAAAAAAGCCACCTTATGGGCGATTAGCAGGTGATAGCCACATTCTCAAGTCCAGGGGCAGAGTGGCCATTCTTCCTCCCTGGGGATTTTGTGTGGTGTGGTCACTGGCTGGGCGCTTGCAGGAAGGGAATGAGGCATGCAGGGCACAGGGAATGGCAGGCGTGCAGGGATGGCAGGCATGCCGGGGATGGCAGGGCACGGAATGGCAGGCATTCAGGGGTGAATGGAGGCACTGAGGGGCTGGCTGGAAGAGGTTGCACGGGGGGATAGAACTGAGACAGTGGGGGGCTGGCTCTTGGGGGGCACTACTTTAACTTATATAGATAGTTAAAGTTCATAAAAACCATTTTCTGTAGTTTGAATAAAAATAATGTTTTTGCAAAGAAAAACAAGTAGTGTTGGTTGTTATTTATTCATGTGTGGAGCTGGTATTTCTCATAAAACAGACTCTATAATGTCTGTGTGTGTGTGCTGGGCATAGATTGTGTGGCTACTGTAAAAAAAAGTTACATTTCATTGCACACTTTCAATCCCCAGGCCAAAATCAGCTTGGGGGAGAAATCCACCCCACGATAACTCGAGTGTAATTTTTTTCATGATAAAAGGCAAGGGTAAAACATGAATATTTAGCCTGGAGTGTGGTTGCCATATTGGTCCCAAATATCAAGAGAGAAGATACAAAATAGTTGACAACTGTAACTTTTTGTTGAGCCAACTTTTGTTTCTGAGAGTTTGCATGAAGTCTGAGCAGCAGCAACAGAAGAAGTTGATGTTCAACTACTTTAATCTCTTGTCTCTCACAAGAATATTTTGCATTTAACTATTTCATCTATAGATCTCAATTTACTGCCTAAATTAAATTATTTGTATTGCAAGGGGATTTGTTATAAAGCACAAGCATTAACAAATAAAGAACACTCTAAAATAGAGACTATTGTCTTCCACTTTAAAGTAAAGACCAAACAGAACAAGCTTGACAACAATAGAAGGATTCAAAAACTGCTGAAGCTAAATAAAAAAATTTCATAACCCAATTAGACAGCTACAATTTGATAGCTCTTCCCTCAGCATGTGAACTTTGAAAACTAGCATGAAAATCATTTGTATCAATTTTATTAATCCCTCCCCAACTTTAACATACAAAACATAAGTTTGGGGCTGATTCTTTGTCGAAGTGTCCCCTTAATGACCACCTGCTGGAGGCAGATCCTTTCTTTCGGCAGCATAAGATACCCAATACACATCCGACAATCACAGCAGAAGAAAGGGTGGTTGCCATGTTGGTCCCAAACATAAGAGAATCAAAGTACTTCAGATGATTTTATCTGTTACTAGACCAACAGAAGTTGGTTCAATCAAAGGCCTTTTTTACACAAGACACAAGACTCACTCATGAATACCCCAAAATCTGGGTGTTCATGAGTGGGTGAGTCCAGTGCGAAGGACGTGGCGGGTGTGCATGTGGTGAATTGGTGTGCATGTTCCTGCCAAACACACATCCCCACGCACCCCCTACTCATCAACACGCACAGAGCAACCAGCGAAAACAGAAGTTGCTCCATGCGTGCTGATGAGTAGGGGTGCATATGCACCCGTATGTACCCTCCCCCCACCCGCCCCACACGCATGAACACGGACCACCCACCCTGTGGGGTCTGTGTAAAAACGGTCCAAGATATAATCCTAGCAGAATGCTCTCCAAACCAGAACTTGGGTCAGCTGAAATGTGAACATCCCAGCTCACCTCCTACTTCTCCTGAAGTGTAACTATGTCAACTAGCATCCAGTGTATGCAATGCACAAGTTTATAGAACTACTTTTTGTGCATGACTGACTGTTTAAGATTAGTCATTTCTGTATCTCTGACGTTCTGTGTATTAAATATTTCTGAGGCAGGGAGGAAGGATGCTAGTCAAGAACTCTCTCCCACATACACACACACACACACAGCAGAGCTGCTTTGGTTTCATCAGATCAGTGTAGGACTCCTACACACATTGAAAAGTTCTCCTGCAGTATCAGTCTTTGAAATGAAACTAGACTTTTTCCATCAGAAGAGACTGTCAGCAAGAATTAGCTTAGGCACTTTGGAATACAGGAACTGTGCCAAGAGAACAGGCAGCTCCCTGCCATTTTGCAGCTTATTTACCTTGCAGCACCCACCCTACGTTGGATGCTTCACGAACATTCAAAAACACAATCCTTGCTCAAGAGAGTCAACAATCTATGCATCACTGTCACAAGTGGAGTAAAGTGCCAGTGTGGGAGAGGGATGCCCATGATGGAGAGGCAGCTCCCCTCTACTGGTGGCATGCAGCCTCTCCTAATCACGTATAAAGGACACAGCTCTGGGCCACAGTCAGCATGTAAAGCCACTCCTCCAAGGGAATAGTACAATCATACAGCAATGTCCATTCTGTTAGTGTGTTGACAGCGTGGAAATCTACTCATTTTTGCTTGCCATGCGCATGCTGTCATCTCTTGGTTCCTATTGGCTATGGATTCCAAGAAGCACTCTGTCCTGTCCCATTGTAAGCAGCCAGGTTTTGGTGGCAGAGATCCTGTAGCTGAGGGACAACCCTGCGATTCCTACAAAGTGGTTCAGAAAACACCAAGGGGACTTCTCCCATTTCATCACAGTGAAGGGGGTTGGTCTGGGTTCTTGCCACCACCATCTCCAGCAGTTTGACCACACAGTCGGAGAACCAGTCCTTCAGCCAAAAGTAAC
This sequence comes from Sphenodon punctatus, assembly GCA_003113815.1. Taxonomy (NCBI): domain Eukaryota; kingdom Metazoa; phylum Chordata; class Lepidosauria; order Sphenodontia; family Sphenodontidae; genus Sphenodon; species Sphenodon punctatus. The sequence goes on from QEPC01000856.1 coordinate 1,446,410, forward strand.
CCTTCCGGAAGGAGATCCTGAGGCTAACTGGGCCAGAGGGCACGCGAACACTCAGGCTGAATAGACAGTTCCCCTGAGAACTGTCTCGCACCAGATAAGTCCCCACTGGCTCCTGCTGTAGCTTAGCATGTGCTTCAGCCACCGGTAGGGGACCCCAATAGAAGTTACTGGCCTGAAGGAGACCGAGTGACCGTTCCATTATTTCCCACTCACAGCCACGGAAAGCCCGGTAATGGGTTGGCAATCTGGTTGGCGGTAAGGTGCAGCGTGTGTTTGGATGCTGGTTTTGCAAAATGGAACAGTTCTGGTGTGTGCCCAGTAGATCATCTGCCCTCCCTCTGATCATCTCTCAAAGGGCCCATAGATCCCAGAAAGATGCTACCTCTGGCACAGCATCACTGTTGTACTCATCCTGGAGAGGAGAATAAAAACGAGACAAGCAGATTAAGGCCAGATGTCAAGTAAAATAGGACTACTGGGTAGAGAGTAAAAGAGTTGGGTGCATAGGAAGCTAAGGGCATGGATGCCAAGAGCAAGGGTGGGTACAGGAATTTATTTTAAATACAACTGCAGAAGTTAGAACTGGAAATAACCTGTTTTAGTTGGTTGCCCTTTCTTCATCTCTTACTCTCCCTGTAGTCAAAGCAGGACTATTCCTCAGTATATTATTAATTTATATAGCGACAGTAATATACCTGGTGCTGTACAATCAGGAGTTAGACAGGCCCCCACCCCAAGGGGCTTGCAATCAAGGGAAAAGGAAAGCCTAAAATGATCCAGCTAAGGGGCTTCTACTACATCCCTCCACAGACTACTCTAAAGAATCTCACTGCTGGAAATTTCAGTGTGTGGGTTTCTCCTCCCAAGTTAACCCCAAGGCAGCACCTCTCCTGACCAGGAAAACATCTGGTACATTATATTTTAGTTGTCGTTTCAAGGATTCCCAGTATCTGCCTCCTTCATGTTCTTAGCCTGAAGACCGACAGCTAAAAAACAACAGAAGCTGAGAGACCAATTCCTACTTCTCCAAGACCCATAACACAGCAATTCAGTTACAGGCTATCCCTGCTGCTTAGTGTACCAGAAGGTGAAGTTCTCCGTTTAGATCTCCACCAACCCGCTCGGAGTAGGATGAAGAAATTGTTAAATTCTCTCCTATCTCCCATAAATGGGTATCGGTTCTACTCTGAACAAGTAGCTCAGAATCCTCATCAGTTAAGACTTTAATCCCACCTAGACATCGTTTGTGCCCAAGCTGTGAACCTTTCTTTGCTTCTGCAATCTCGCTAGGAATATTTTTCTTCCTCTTCCCTCATCCTCCACATAAAAAGTCATCATCTGCAAGGTAAGGTATTTCTCCTCTCTGATCCAAAGTCCTGATGGATAATTCTGGCAAATACGTTTCTACCCCTCTAAATTATTCCCCCTCTGCCCACTGCTTTTCTATTTACAGACTGAACTCCATAATTGTTCTGTTCTTGTGCATTTCCCCTGAAACATCATCTAATACTGGTCACTGTGGAAGGCAGGGTACTGGACAAGATGAACCACTGTTCTGGCCCAGTAGGTCTTTTCTTATGGTTTCCCCGCTCCCTCATTGTCATGAACCTTCTGTCCTTTTTTTGTGCTTTCCGTGTTCCTACCAGGAGGATTATATTTAGCAGTGTTCATTCCTACACCTGCTGCCACCATCAATCCTTCTAAAATGTTAAAATGGTAAGTATACTGTGTATAAATATATACTTAACATAAAAACCACAGCCTGAGCCACAGGCTTGTTCTATGAGAGAAGTCTAAGCTGTTACATACCACTTCCCCAGGCGTACGAGTCAGTAACTCACCGCCAAAACCTTGCCCTCAATCCTGACTTGCTTCATTAACCCCACCACTCTCTCTTTTTATAACAAGGGAGGGAGGGGGCGGGGAAGAGTGCAAGTGAGCAGAGCAGACTACTGCTGCTGTGCAACCCAGGGAGATGTTTCCCTCTCAAACTCACTTTAGGGAACTGCATGTCCAGGCTCAGGCACACACCATCACTACCCCAACAAAAGACAACATTCATGCACCTTCAGACAAAAGACAAGCATCTCTGTGCTACCTGACTGGATACGGAGGCAAACCCTAACATCCTTCCTGTGAAGCCTGTTCCAGAGCTCGCTGTTATGACAATCATTCAATTTGTTGACCACTGTGGTGCTTCCTTTTATTAACATGTTCAGTTAATTTGGTGCTTTTTGCTGAACAGACAACTCTGTAGACTGACTTCCTCTGTTCATCTAGTGTGAAATGTATAGCATAGGTAGCAGCAGTCAAGCTTCTTTCACAGTCTCTTACCAATGACCTGCCAAGAGCATATATTTATTTTTTATTTATTTTGTTATATTTATATGCTGCCCCCCATGCCCACGGCATCTCGGGGAGGCTTCCAACAATGTAAAACAATTATTAAAACATAAAATCCACAATATCATTATTAAAACAATTTTAAAACACCCCACTACAAAAATTCAACCCACCCTCCCCTCCCCATCTCCAAAGGCCTGGGAGAACAGCCACGTCTTACAGGCCCGACAGGCCATTAGACTCGGGGCCAGCCATGCTTCCTCTGGGAGGGAATTCCATAACTGGGGTCGAACCACTGAGAATGCCCTCTCCATTGTAGCCCCCCGCTTTATGCGGGGGACCTCCAAGAGGGCGCTCCCAGCAGACCGAAGGGTCCATCCTGAGTCTTGGAGGATGAGGCGGTCCCTGAGGTATCCAGGTCCAAGACTGTATAGGGCCTTATAGAACAAACTCAAAACCTTGAATCTCGCACATTACCGGCAGCCAGTACAGTGCACGGAGCACCAATGTTATGTGGTCAGGTTGGGTCTGGAGATGTACGGGCGCAGCCTCTGCACCAGATACAGCTGGTGGAACGCCGCCTTCACCACCATATCCACCTACTGATTCAGACGGAGACCTGCGTCCAATAACACCCCTAGACTCCAGACCTGCTGGGCCACGGAGGGGCGCACCTGCCCCTCCACAAGAGGGGGCAACGCCTCCCCCTCTCGGCCTACCACCATCACCTCCGTCTTATCGGGATTAAGTTTCAGTCTGCTCTGCCATAACCAGCTCGCCACGGCCTCCAAACACTGAGATAGCACGGAGACGGCAGGGCCTGGGTCGGCTGAAAAAGAGAGGTAAAGNCGTCCCTGTTAGGAGACGGGCCGCCGCATTCTGCACTAGCTGCAACCTCCGGGCCAGCGTCAAGGGAAGCCCCACATAGAGAGCGTTAAAGTAGTCCAGCCTTGAGGTGATGAAGGCATGGATTAAAGTGGTCAGGTTGGGTCTGGAGATGTACGGGCGCAGCCTCTGCACCAGATACAGCTGGTGGAACGCCGCCTTCACCACCATATCCACCTACTGATTCAGACGGAGACCTGCGTCCAATAACACCCCTAGACTCCAGACCTGCTGGGCCACGGAGGGGCGCACCTGCCCCTCCACAAGAGGGGGCAACGCCTCCCCCTCTCGGCCTACCACCATCACCTCCGTCTTATCGGGATTAAGTTTCAGTCTGCTCTGCCATAACCAGCTCGCCACGGCCTCCAAACACTGAGATAGCACGGAGACGGCAGGGCCTGGGTCGGCTGAAAAAGAGAGGTAAAGCTGGGTATCATCAGCATATTGGTGGCAACGCACACCAACCCCTGGGAGAGGAGGTTCAGTCTTCAGTTTGTTTATTCATTCAACTTTATATGCCACCCTTTCCAATGAGGCTTAGGGCAGCTTACAGCATATAAAAAGCTAAAATCCCCTTAACCCCCTACAAGCCTTCATGCAATCCCCCCACCTATCACACCTTATACCTGCCTACCAAACACTTGGACAAACAAAAAGGTCTTACATCATTTCTGGAAGATAAGCAGACTAAGGCTTAGACAAATCGCTATGGGGAGAGAGTTCCATAACCATGGGGCAGCCACTGAGAACGCCCCATGATTATGGGGCGCCCTTGTTGTAGAAACCTCATGGGGGGATGGTATACACAAGAGGGCGCTATGGGACATAAGGGAAGAGGCAGTCTTTCAGATACTTGGGGCCCAAGCCATTTAGGGCTTTCTAGGTCAAAGCCAAAGCAACCGGTAGTCAGTACAAAGACACTCAAGGACTGGTGTAATGCCTTATCTGTCCATTGCCTCCAAGTTTACCAACAAAGAATTTGGACCAGCTGTGACTGTGGTTTGGGATGAGATTCCCTGTCCAATAGGACCTCCTTGTCCCCTAACATTTCTCATCACTGTTCACTTGAATGCATTGCTGTTGTTGGTAGAAATGCTCTCACCATTTAAAACAGAGGGGCAAAAGCCTGCTCTAATTTAAGCCTGATCTCTTTGGACCTCCAAAGACTAGAGGGAAAAAAAGGAGCGTATGTTCCATTGGAAAGCTGCAAATATCCCTTGTCCAATGGTGTAAACTTCAATGTCTAGTCTTTAAAGTTAACAGATTCAAAGCCTTAAAGAGGTTACTCATATGGGCTGAAAACATCTGTTCTCTACTTCAAACTAGTGCAATATGGGTGCACCAAGGGAGGGATTTCTTTGGGAGGTTGGTTGGGGATTTTCTCTCCCAAAGGCAGCAGGGTCAAGCTGCTCAAGTGTTTGAAGTATCACAGTATATATCATGGGAACTAAACGGGGCACAGAAGTACAGATGAAGAAGCTGAATGCACCAGGGACATGCAATTTATCACATAATTTGCAGCACAGATGTAGGATGGGTTAAATATAGTACAGGCACCCTATGTATAGACATTCTAGCTCTGTAGGATACTACAACTATTACTACTGCACCCCACCCTGGATGTACTGATGTAAAGGGGAGAGAGAACATCTCATTTAATTTAATAGTAATCTGGTTCCAAATGCCATTTATTCAACTCCTTAGCTCTAGCATGTAACCTCAAGGGAATGGGTTGTATCACAGTAAAAGAAACTGGCAGGTGAGGAGATGGATATTGTTCCTCAGCCCCAGAATTGGAAAGAACTATGGCCATTTAGTCACAGAAAGCTAAGACTAGAAATTTCTTCCTCTGACAAGCAAGTCTAGTTGTCTGCACTTTCAGGATGGACTCCTCCTAGCTGTATGTGAACTAAAATTAAACATGTTGTTACTGCTATGATTGTCTAAAGCAGGGATGGGGAACCTTTTCCCTCCTGGGGGCCACTTTGAAAGCTTGCACAAGCTCCGAGGGCTGCACAGAAGCTGGGGCGAGGGTGCTTAAGGGTTGCACTCAAGGAAAGGAAGGTCCAAGTCATGGATCTGTGCCATGGAACTGTCCCCTATCCCTCTTTGCATGACTTCATCTCAGCTTCCTTTCCTTGAGCTCAGTTTTTCAGTAGTTGGAGGTAAGAACTGGATCCAGGGGCCAGATCCAGGAAGTGAAAAAGGGCCACATAAAAACTTGCCACGGGCTGCATTTGGCCCCCGGGCCTGAGATTCCCCACACCTGGTTTGTCAATGTACTCTGCTTTGGTCAAGCGGACAGTTTTCCAATTTGTGTTTGAGTTACAGATTTTGTTTTGCTCTCGTTCATTACGTTTGAGAACTGGAGTGCATTCTTAACAACAGAACAGGGGTGGAGAACCTGCAGACCCTGCACCAAATCAGACTGTGGATTTGTTTATTTTTAAGTAGACCCTTTCCAATTCCTGGATCTGGCTTGCAGATCCAGTTTCTACCCATAAGTGCTGAAAGAGTGAACACAGGGAAGAGAGTGGAGAAAAGGGCATGCACTCAAGGACAGGGGGATGATCTGGACTCTCCCTTCCTTCCCGCATCTTGAGTGCACCCCTTAAGTGCCCCTACCCACAACTCTTAACCAGCCCACAGAGCTTGTACTAATTTTCAAAGTGGCCCGGGGGAGAGAAAAGGCTCCACACCTCTAACAGCATCACAAATTTAACTGTCCCTTGAAACTCCATCCAGTACTTTACCCTCCATCCAGTACAATCTGTTACCTAAGGTCTGTGTACTCATATCCTCACCACATGGACCAACCAGCCATCATTCTTGGTGTAACTAAGCCAAGCGCGTGCACCTGGGACCTCGCGAATGTTACGCTCCTTGTCTCTCCCTCTGTTCCCCTTCCTTTGTCTCTCCCCCCCACTCCAATCATCTCTCAGATTGCAAGCCCTAGGGCAGGGGACCTTTCCTCTCCCTCTTCCCTGTCAATTGCCATTGACGGGATTTCCATCCTCCCTGTTCCTCAAGCCCATAGCTTTGGCTTCATCTTTGACTTGTACCAATTCTGCTCCGCCCTTCCTAACCCCTGCTAATCATCCCCACCCAGGATTATCCCCCATCTGTTATCTGCAAACTCCCAATGTACTGTAACCAAGCCAAGAACGTGTGCCTGAGTTCTCGCATTCTCATGACTGTTGCATCCCTTGTCTCTCCCTCTGTTCCCCCTTCCCTGTCTCCCCTCCCACTGTCTTCTTTAGATTGTAAGCTCTCGGGCAGGGACCGCATCTATCTTATTCTCTGTAAAGTGCCAGGTACACCACTGGCACTATATAAAAGCTTATAAAATAATAATAATAAAATAATAATAATAATACAACAACTAAGACTATATAAGAGTTTCAGATTGAAGAATTGCAAAGCTTAGATATTATGGATTGGTCCCACCCAGTCTTAGATCTATATCTTATCAGAAACACAGGTCTTTGATGGGGACAGTGTTTCTGGCACCTATTTACGCTAGCTAAGAATCTAACACACTAGTCTATACCCATATCTGCTAAATGCTAATTGTACTCTGTCCATCAATGTTTTTGCTCCTGGTCATCCAGTCCAAGTGAACAGTTTGGCAGCCCAAGTTGGGAAGTCATATTGGGTTTGTAAGCCGCCCTGAGCTGCTGGGAAGGCCGGCATATACATTTAAATAAATATACACTTTGTTTGCTCCTACCCTGCTCCGTAGCCTGGAGTGTTCTTTGAGCCATACATTCATGGGCTAGTATTGATAGAGTAACCCATGTAAAAAGGTTTGGAGTAAATCATGTAAAACCATGTCACAAGACGGTGAGAATACTGTTCTCTCTAAGGACAATATATCCTGAAAGGCAAGTGGCTTGGGGGTTACTGAAAGGCTTTGTTATTCTTATATACATATATAATTTAGAATAATCTCTTGCTCCTTTTCACTCAATGACTGTGCAAAGTGATAAGAGCAAGGTGTCATTTTGTGGGTCAATTCTTTTTATCATTACGTCACACTGTGGGTTAAGAAGCAATTGCCCATGTGCATGGTGGTCTTGATAGCCTAGCAATTATGGAGCACACATGCTCATTCTCAACTTCAAGCATACAGAAGCTTTGAAGACCCAATAATGCTTACCTTTTCCAGTTGGCCATCCCAAAGGATGAGTTTCCATACATAATGACTAAGAATGTCCATTGCTGCAACTTCCTCTACAGTGCTTTCTAGATGGTATCCTTGAAAAGGAAGAGACAATGCAATCAAAATGCTAAGTCCATGACGAAATACAGCGAGCCCTCAAGTTTGCCTGTCTTGTCCTCCTTAAGATGCCCCTAGCTTGGGTTACTGCTTACTTAGGATAACAACAAATGAGACGATACCCCCTGGAGTCCAGTTCGTGCAGTACCCACTCATGTTTAGCATATAGAGCCTAACAAAACAGGCAGTCCCTTGCTTGTATTTCTTGTGCATTCAGACCCACTTACTGGTTTAGTGACATGTCTAATACACGGGCAGGTGTTCTGCCCCGCTGTGCTCAGCCCATCAACCCCCTTCTCAGTATCCTGTTCCCTCTCATGACTCTCAGCTGCTGCAAATCATGGGAACTTGAAGTCACACCAGCTGTTTCTTTCTTCAGAGCTATTATTACTCAGAGACGGTCCAGAGCCTGCTATCCCCACCCACCAAATTCATACCTGGGTTTATACATGCCAGTACTTGGTGGCTGAAAATAACCTTTTACTATGCACAGAATTCCGAGGTTATTGAGCAAATAGAATACTTTATTGAACGCCAAGAGTGACAATTGACAGTAAAAATTGGAAGTGAAAGCAATCAGTCTTTGCATGTTGCTAACACCCGGTTTCTCATATCCAGGGCTGACAGTAATGTACGGGCAGGTAGCAGCACACAGTTTCACTGGAGGCTCACTCGCCACGGTATTGGAAATCCCTGTTGGTTCATATACCCCCTCCCCCCACCAGTCAAACATGTGCTTCTTGTATCCCCTCTCTAGCATCACCATATAATTGGGGCCGAAAACATCCACACACCAAGGTGTCCAAACCTCGTCTATGGCAACAAGCTGGTTCATATTCCCTGGACCCCAAGTCACTGTGTGTCTCCAAAGAGATGGAGTTCCACCATCTGATCAAGGCAATCCCGGTGGTCCCGCAAGTATCCTCTCGCCATCATCAGGGCACTAATGAGAAAAGATGACAGGGAAAGTCCAGTGTCCATTACTGGCTGCTCTACTTCTGGCAGTGCACAAACATCCAGAAAACGTGTTTTGTACACATCCCACTCTCTTATCTGAGGCTCCCACTCTTCCATTCTGCTGGACTTGGAACTGCAGCAGGGTTGTGCAATGTCTACACTCCATCGTGCATTCATGGAACCCCATTATGTGCATGCACTGGATGGGTCTGACAGTTCTCTCTGTACATCATGCCTCACTCAAATCACCCCACCCCTACTTCACTGGTCTCTGTACCCCAGGCAGCCACAGCACCCACAGACAACAGCCAAAGCCAATTGGCTTTCCTAAACAAATAATCTTCAACAATAGCTTTCTATGGTGTTATGACCCCTCATGTTTGTTGCAAGCAAAGACTGTTACTTTGAAAAAGAAAATATAAGCGTTACTTTTAACCAATGAGCAGCTCTGCTCCAACATACATTCCGAGAAGGGACCTTCATTGCTTTGCAGATCTCTCCACCTGCCCATTTCTTAATGTTCAGTGGTCCCTCCTCCACTCCAGTTAAAAAATTTCATGATTTCGTGGTGCTAACATCTGTAACATTTTTAAATGAGTTGCCATGTTTACTGATGTGCTTATGACTGAAGTATTTATGCAATTGAATGGCTACCTGGATTGGCAGTGCCAGTGCAGCAATTCTCACATTCTCAGCATAAGCTTTGCAAAAATCTTTTCAACCAATTGCAGCCAATACCAGCTTATGCTCAGCCAGCAGCCAGTCCTGCGAGGACACATGAGCGATAGTGGCCAGTTGTTGCCCACATGCAACACTCAGCCAGTCCTAGCTAGGCAGTCACCCATCTCTTTAAGCTGTTCAAAACGTTTGACACATGCTCTGCAGAGTTCACGGACACTGGTACCACAGCCATGGAGATGCATGCCAAGAACTTCCTGGTGCTCATTATCGCATGCCAGGCCTTCATTACCACTGCTGAGCGGAATGCGGGAGCGATCCAACAGATGCAAGCCTTCTGCCGTCATTGGCATGATGTGATTTCAAGGCAGAGACAAGCTCTCATTCAATCTGTGACCAGGATAGTGAGGCACACCACGGAGGTGGCTCCTGCTTTGGCGCCATGCACTTCCCTACCTCCGACAACAAACTGTGCTGGGGAGGATCAAAGCCATGCAATGGGAGCTGATGCGCACTCAGTCAGAGGTACTTTCCAGGAGCATAGCTTCAGTCACTGACACCATTTGCAGGGCTATACCCACGACGAGGCTGGTTTGGGTCAAGAAGAAAAGCACAGACTGGTTTAAGAATGTGCTGCCATCATGGGGAAAAGCTGCGCAAGTTGCAAGCTTCAGGATGTCTCGTCACTTTGTCCTGCAGATAGTCAAGAGTCTCAAGACACAACTGGATAAACGGAGCATGGTGATGCGGCTGCCCATTCCCCATGGAGAAGCGCATTGCCATCAACATCTGGAAGCTCGCCACTCCAGACTCTTGCTGCTCTGTTGCCTAGCAATTTGGTGTCGGAACCGCCACAGTGAGCACCATACATGTGGAGGTTTGTGCAGCTATTGTGGAAGTGCTAATGGACTGGGCAGTATAGTTGGCTGACCCTGCGCAGATGAAGGAGGGCTTTCAGTGGGAGGGATTCCCGAACTGTATAGGGGTGATTGAGGGGAGTGGAAGCCATATTTTTATCATCTGCCCACCCCATAGAAAGGACAACTACCTGAAGTGGAAGGCATTCTTCTCCGTGGTTCTCCAGGCTGTAGCAGACCACCATGCCCGGTTCGCTGATGTGCCAGCCAGGTGGTACGGGAGCCACAACATCACATGTATCTTCTGTCAATCCTCCTTTGACTGCATGTACGCTGGAAACTTTGGACCCTCCACTGAAACATGCTCATGAGGCCTGTTCTCAGGAACCCTGCCTACCCCCCTGAAGCTCTTGCTCATGAAGGCATACAGCATTTCCCACCCCGCAGAGCAAAAGGTACGTTCACCAACAGCTCAGCATCACCCGCTCTGTTGTGGAGGAGGCTATGGGGTTTTTTAAGCAGTGCTGGAGATCAATAGCTACTAGGATTGATTTCTGGCTAGAGACTGTTCTACTGCCAGCCACCACCACCTTGTGTTCTCCATAACATCTGTGAGACTGGTGAGACTGCGTTGGAAAACCTTTCACCAGTTAGCTCCAGCAAGCCAGTGCCCTTGTTTCAGGACCAGATGAACTGAGCAGAGCAGCGCATAGCTGGAGGGATCCGAGATATCTTGTGCTGGCACATCAATGCTAGCCCCAACCACACTGTTCGCAACAGTTTGATAAGCATTGGTGAACTGTTTCAAATGATTTTGTGTTATCAATAAAGCCTTTCAAAATATTTCCTGTGTCGCTGTGTTTTCCTCTGGCCTATCCAGCTCCCTGCCAGTACCAGGACAGCATCCTTTCCTTCCTTGTGCTATTTCCTTCCATGTGCTATTTCCCATCAAGCAGGCTTTCCCTGTGCATTCCCTATTGGCATTTATAGACTACCCAGCGGCAGGCCTGAACCTCTGCATTTTCCAATTGGAATTTGCAGGCTAGTCAGGTCTGGGAACGGCAATAGGAAGCACAGAGGCCCCTGCACCCATGTGCTCACACCTGCCCTCACATGCAAGTGTATGGCCAAAGGACTCGCTACCCTTGTTTCAGTACACCTGCCACCCCTCACCTTTCCCTTCCCACAGCCCCCAAAGCAGCTTATCGCTATGCCATACTCCAAGGCGTCCCCCTCCCCCAAACTTCCCTCCTCTCCCAGAAGCAGCATGGAAACCATGGATTATGAAAAATTAAAGAACTTTACAAGAAATTTATACTATTTCTTCTTGCACCTGCTCCTTTGGGGGGCAGCTGAACATCCTCCTGCCATCCAAGCGAGTGCATGTTCCCATCCTCCTCCTGTGGAACCTCTTGTGAAGGAGCATTCGTGGGAGGTGTGCAGAACTACTGGGGGGGGGGGGGGGGGGGGGAGGAAGATGTGTCTGGCCCAGGAATCGCTCCCTGGTGTGAACACAGTACAACGAGGGCTCAGATGCAGGGGAGGAGGGGGAACCCAGGGTAGGTGGCTGGGTTCCATATGGTGGGACACGAACTGCCAATGGGGGTTGGGAAATGGTGCCTGCCCCTGAGCAACAATGCTCACGGTTGCAGCAGCAACATGCTTGAGCAGGGAGCTCTGGAGCGAAATGGACTGGGACAGGATGCTTTGCATCTGTGCCCACATCTCCTTGCTTGCCCACTCAATTACACTGTCCAACCACTCAAATTGCTGCCAGAGGTGGGCCTAGTGTCTGTCTTCCTGTCAGCAGTCCAGGCGGGCCTCGGCAGCAAAGGCCTCGCATTCTGTTGTACCAGCTGCCTATGCTCCCTTGCCATGCCATTAATGGTGTCACAGATCTCATCCACCCACTGCATGGTCTCCCCAAGACGCTCCTTTGCCAAATCCTCCCTGCACCACCTGTTGCAGACCTGTAGGTCCTGATTCCACAGGGCGTTTGTGGGTGGGGGTTCCATTCGTGCCTGTTGCGTTGGCAGACCTGTAGCAAGGCAACAAGGAAAGCCATTAGTTCAGACCATCTCACCCACCTTCCCACCCCAGTGTTTCAGCCTCTGCCAGCCCAATTTAGAGCCCTCCATCCACCCGAAGGGAAGCGGGAATAAGTACCTGGCCCATGCTGCTGCTGGGGCTGTTGTGGCAGGTTCTCAGCGCCATGTAGTTCTCCTCCCACAATCACTGTAGAGGAGCAAAGAATATACAGAATCAACCACCTCCATTCATGCCATTCCTCCCCCCATGCCATTCCACCCAGGGATTTTCCTGCTGCTCTTCCACACTCTCCTGGCCACCCATCAACACAGTAAACCAAAAAACCTACATATTTAGATAACAGAAGCCTTTATCATGCAGCTATGTAAACACAACTCTGTCCCCCGCCCCCAGGTGCATTGACTTACCATTCTCGTCCACCTCCACAACAGTGGCATCTGGGTCCTCTGTGCCCTCGATCAGAACCTTGGGTGACTCCATGAACAAGGGCTGGCTTCTTGAGCTCAAGGGAATCACAGTGTTCATGTCATGAGACACACAGTGTCATGAGAGTCACAGTGTCCATGTCCGTGTCATCCCATGCTAGCTCTGGGGCAAGGACGGGCATGGAGGGATCGCCACTGGCTGTTGCAGGTTCCATAAAGGGAGTGGTTGCAATGGGAGTGATGCAGCCAGGGAGCCATATTCACCTGCTTCCAGCCCCTGGCAAAGGGGCTGAGGAACTGGTCCAGGAGCTCATAGGATGGAAACGTTTGACACTTGTGGCTGGAGGCAAAGTTGTTGTCCTTGGCCTGCTGCTGGTACTGGTGCATGTTCTGGGTGTAGCCCTGCTGCATCATTTGGACCAAGATCTCCTGGAACACCACTTTGTTCCTGTAGTGCTTCACCAGGGCATACCAGGCCTTTTGAATCCCCCATAGAGCAATGAAGGTCTTGGGCTCTTCCTCGGTCCAGGGAATGCAGCGTTAGTGGGCGATCTGTAGGTAGCAAGTGGCTGCAACTGAACAGCGGAGCTAGTGGTGCTCACTGTTGCCTGGCTGATGGAATTAGCCACAGCGATGGTATTCCTCCACAAGTAATTCCTGGGAATGCAACTGCTTGGAAAGAGCAAGCATCAGGCACGTACTGCCAACCCGGATGTTTAAAAAATGGCGTGGTGGGCTTTTAAGGCAGACATTGTGTGTGCGCCAGTGACAGTGAGAGCAGAAAGGGGTCAGACCTCCTCAGAATGCTCTAGGTTTTTTCACCTGAGACTCTATGGTGCTGGCAGACCAGTATGCACAGATGTTGAATGCAAACTAACTGTTGGGACACAGACACATGGGCACATATTAGCCCAGACGGCAGACTCTGCATTCTCTGGGACCCCACCAAGAGTGGGGGCTTCGTCTCCAGTGGGTGGTGGCCATGTGGATGATGGGGGTAAACACCTAACAAACAGGAAGGTGGACACCCACCTGGTGTGGGCGATCGTCTTGTTTCTTAAACACCCTTAGATATGGCTGCACCACACTGCAAATGCAACAGTCAAGTAAGAAGTTTAATACAATGTCTTCAGTGCTCTGGCATGAGTAGTAGCCCAATGGGCATAGTGGATACTTCCCTAAAAGCTCACAGTTGAATGAAAACCCAAATTAGAAAATTATTTAACATAAATTTCAAAAGATTATGATAAACATTCACTTTGAGATCCAAATCAGCAAGCTTAAGGTAACGACAGATATGGGACATCGGGGGAGAGAACCTGTGGGTCATGGACTAAATCCAGCCTACAGTTATTCTTTATTTGGCCCTTTCCAGTTCTTGGATTCAGCCCATGGATACAGTCTCTACCCTCAAGCACTGAAAGAAAGAAAAAATGAGCTTAGGAAAAGTGAGAAGAGAGGAGGGCATGTAATCAAAGAGAAGGAATGGGTCCAGGACACAGAAACATGATGATCTGTACCCTCCCTTTCCCCCATCCTGAGCATGCCCCTCGGACCCCTGTGCACAATCCGACAGAGCAGGGGTGGGGAACCAAATGCAGCCCATGGCAAGCGTTTGTGGCCCTGGCCATTGGATCCAGTTTCTACCTCCAACCACTGAAAATCTGAACTTGGGGTAAGAGCAGAGAGGAGGGCATGCACACAAGGATAGGGGACTGATCCACGGCACAGATCCATGATCTGGGCTCTCCTTTTCTCACGTGCACCCCTTAACCAGCCCACTCCACAGCTTCTATGTGGCCTTCAGAGCTTGTACCAGTTTCCAAAATGGCCCCCAGGAGGGAAAACGTTTCCCCACCTCTGCAGTCCATAACAGCACGAGCAGTGCTTGCCTAAACTTATATTTAAACACACTGAAGCAGACCGTATTGCTGCTGGACCACCAATTTAGGCCCAACCAGAGCTGTCTTTTAACTTTGACACCTCCTACCTCCCACCCCTGGCAGCCTCTAACGTTCTCTTTATTCCCTGGGTGATAACATCATCTGACTCAAATTCCTCATCTGTAAGCATGTCGGTAAAGAGAGGACAAAGCCCAGCCTGTATGCTCACTCTTACACAGCCACAGATCTTTCAGTGGATCCATCGAACAGAGTAATAAAACCACCAGCCCTTTAGCCAGGAAAGATATATTGAAAGTACATTGTTGGGAGAGATCAGACAGGCATCAAAAGTAATACATGAGTAATAACAGACAGCTTCTTGTATCAGCTTCACACAAGCATAAGACAGATTTCATTCGGACGCATTGTTACTGGGAGGTGGCAGACAGGAATCAAAAGGGAAGAATGGGCCACTTCAGTTTCTTGTGTATAAATCTGGTCCAACGTCACTGTGGGACAAGGCTTAAGGCTATGAGGTCTTGAAGATATGGCGAAGATATCAACTTTCTTGATGCTTTAAAAGGGTTGCTGCTTGAAACGGCTGAACACAAAGAGAAAATGTTTGCAACTTAGCTCCAAGTAAGACACAGGAGTTGGTTCACAAATAAATTACAGCTAGGGCAATAATGGTACCACCCAAAAGAAGATTCAGTGCTCTCAGGGGAGACCACACCAAAAACTAGAGACTAATGTCATTAAATTTTAGAACAGTGGATCCCAACCCACTCTCCCCACCCCCCAAAAAAACCAACAACCCAGGAAGCTACTTTAAAACTTAAGGTCTTTTCAGCTAGTGTAATCATGTTAACTTCCCATCACAAAGACTATTTACGCAAACTTAACATGCATACATCAAACAAAGAAAAAGAGAATCATATGGCTAAATTACATTCTCTCCCCCCAGGAAAACAGGTATCCTTTATATATATAAAAAAGAAGATACAATTCTAGCCTAAGTGAAGCCAATCAAAGCCGCCCCGAGCTGTGTTCAGGAGGGGCGGGGTAGAAATGTAATAAATAAATGAAGCATGAACTGCAACAGACTATGCGTGTTTTTAAACATGATGCTACCACACATGGCCACCCAGGAGCCATTCATCTGACCGCCCATCTGAAGGTAGCGCGGGGGAACGTGTGCTCCGGTGAGTCATGCGACACCCAGTCATGTCCACTCACTGCACACTGCCGAGAAATCCAGATTATGCCGTGTAGGGCAAGCCAAGAAAGTGCATGGCAATAGGTGCCACGCATCCCCTGCCCATATGAACTGGGGCAGTCACCCATGCCAGCAGACCGGGTCACCGCTCATAGGCACTGCAGATGGGGGACAGTCACAGGAACCAGCCATGAGCGCTGTGGAGCCCAGGTTCCCCAGCGCTCAGGCCGGGACATGTGAATTTCAAAGACTCGCCCAGCATGCTTGCCCCTCCCCATGGTCCATGGCAGGGAGAGTGAGGCAGCTGCCACAGTAGCCACTCATTAGAATCCCTCCCCACGCATTCCACCTGAGTGGCTGCTCTGCAGCTGTACCACTCAGTGACCATGGACTGCCCCCACCCCTGCTCATTTAAAAACACCTAATATGTAACCGGAGAAGGTTTAGAAAGCAACTGGGAAAACAGATAGCCAAAAATATAAGATATACAAATCCCCCACAAAAAGTATCAGAAACTAATAAGCCTGTGAAAGAATCAATAGGTCCACTAAATACCAGCAATTAAAGGGAGCAATTGCAAGACTGCAAAAGATTTCTCTCCATCAGTCTTCACAGAGTAGGTTTCTTTTCAGATAATTAAGATCAGGTATTGTCAAAGCATGAAGTATCAAAAGAGGAGATGCTGAAACAATTGAGGAATTTGAGAGCAACAAGCCACAAGGACCAGATGGTCTCCACCCAAGGGTTCTGAAGAAACTCAAGTTTGAAGTGCCCAAGATGAAATCAAAAGTATACTCTCTCATTAAAGCCAGCGATTGTAGCAGAGGATTCGAGTAGCAGTAAATGATGTACATATTGTTTAAAAAGGCTCTCCTAAAGACAGCTCCAGCACATGCCTCAGTTCCCCACACTGGGCCAAGGGAACAGGGAAGCCTGAGGTCCTCACAGCTGCAGGGGAGAAAAGTTGTGGCACAAAGGCAGCTTGCTCCATAGCAACTTATCCATCTGCACAGCTACTACAGGGCAACTTGCTACGTGACCAGCTGTTACAGGGCAGCACTTTACAAAGCACAAAACATTACACCAGAGCAGGGGTAAATTGCTCTGTAGCCACATTTTCATGAACACCAGACCTTATCTTCATTCCTAAAGGCCTTTTGTACCCTCAGCTTTGAAGAACACAGACCTCTATCCATTTAAAATAAAGGGGGAAATCTTTGTTACTTTGGCAAAGTATAAAAGGATCCTTCATTGTGCTCTTGAAAATGTAATCTCAAATATTAGAGAAAATTTCCTAACTAAGAATAGTTGGGCAATAGAACAAAGATCGTTGGGGAAGCTGCAAAACCTCCTTCACTGAAGGTTTTTAAGAGACTACTTAAACAATTGTCAAGAATGGTTTAGGGCAGGCAAAGTGAATCCTGCCATGGTTCAGGAAGTTGGACTAGATGACCCTTAAGCTCTCTTCCAGCACTCTGATTCTGTCACGCAATTGCTCATACACCTGGACTACAACCGCAACCCAACAGCACATCTGGGGGTGGGAATACACATACCTGTGTAAATCCACTTCATTTACTCCAGGAAGACTCCACACAGGCACAAGAGTTCACCTGTGTTGATCAAAGGCCTAACGGGTTTTTTTCTTTTTCAAATGCAGCTCAGACAATTTAAGGGTATTTAAGGGGATTTAGTTGCACCCTCATACTTTCCACTAAGTATTATTCTGCTTTTGAACCATGGCACACAAAAACACAAAGTTAGGGACAAAAAAAAAATCTAGTCGGGGACTGTGATCAACAAACCCTTTCTCCAAGTAAGAGATTTGTGAATCATGGACAGAGTTTTTCTTCAACATGTGCATTAAAAAAACAACCAAACAACTAAAAAATTGCTCTAATCGTTCAAAGTAAACCTGTATATTCAAGCTAAACCAGTTTTGTTCACCAAAATTCTTAGGAACCTAAGACAGACCTTACATGTGTTTGTAAGAAAACACAAGAGACAGTGGGGAGGAGGGGCAGGAAGGGGGAACTTAAAGAGAATGCGTTACCAAAATACCTTGAGAGCAGTTCTTGGAAATGTGCAGCCTGCAAGCTTCTATCAGACGCTCATTTCCTGTGAAATGCACATAAGACTTTTTCATCTCTTCACCAAAGGAAAGGAAAATTAACAGAACAGACTGCCATGCAATCTCCACAGAGAACAAAGTAAATTTTACCACTGAGTGAAACATGAGCAAGATTTGCCTTTAAACAAAACACATTTTTACCTAAGTTAGTTTACAAGAGCTGAGAAATTATAATGCTGGCACTGAACAACTGGATATAATCCAAATTTCCAAGTTCTCTTATTCATAACTTTTCACCTTGAAAGATTTAAGTTCTAACCCTGTTTGGTCACAGGAGCAAATAAATCAAAGGCCTGATCTTAGTCATTTTTAGACACTTCTCTGTACTACATAATCGTTTCCACACAATGTGTTATCTGTGCTTTCAAGAAAAGCCCAACACAAGATGGATCAGGTCAGGACCCAGTTGCACTGAAAGGAGAAACAGAAAGAAGGGAACAGGAAAAAAAGAAAAATGTTGGGGGGGGGGGGGGGGGGAGGCACAGTCCTGCAGACGAGGCTATTTTCCCATTAATTGATGCTGGTGTACAGCTGTTTTGCAGATCTGGGCCTAACATAACAGCAACTAAAAGTTCATGTATTATGTACAGGGCAGTCTCTATCCTGAAGCTTTGTACATGTGCCCCACTGAGATCAAGAGACCCACTGTGGATTGGAAAGAGTGCAATATGTTCTCCTAAATTAATGCTGCAGCTGATAATCAGCATTACAATTTAACCCTCTTGAAAAATTATTTTGATACCTGCTACAGAGACAGAGATGTGTATAAACACAAAGGCTTGCATGAACACAGTCCTTATTTTTGTTCTTTCATATCTGCTTTTTAAAAGACCTAGGCTCTAATGTGTTGAGGGATGACTACTGTTTACCACTCTACAGTGACTGCAGGGTTCAAAGTGTTTTACACATCTTCTCTAGTTCATCCTTGCAACAACTCTACAGTAGGTCATCATAATTGCCATTTTACAGACGGGAACCAAGGCTGAAAAGCAGCATCCAAACCCACTCTCCCAGTGAATTTATAAGTATGACAGAATCTGAACTCTGGTCTCACACAGGTCGAAGTCCAGCTTTTATTGTAGCCTTTATAAAGACCCTTCACACACTCAAAAACAACATGTTTTAAAAGGTCAGCTATGGATGAGCCAAGGTCTTTATTGCATCTTTTTGGTGTCTCTCTCTACTGAAGTGCTTCCTGAGTTGAAGGGGGCTAAAACCATATTTTAAAAACTGATATTGTTTTCACTGAAGGATAATGTATGATGGATCTTTTTAAAGTCACTTAGAAACATTGGTTGACCCCAATGTCATGGTAGCCAGTCAAACTTTGTGATAACTTGGTTAAAACACCACCAGCATCACATACTCAGGTAGGGTTTGTGACTTCTTTTATGGGCTGTCATCAGAAAAGGGGGGTGGGGGAAGAGA
This sequence comes from Sphenodon punctatus, assembly GCA_003113815.1. Classification (NCBI taxonomy): domain Eukaryota; kingdom Metazoa; phylum Chordata; class Lepidosauria; order Sphenodontia; family Sphenodontidae; genus Sphenodon; species Sphenodon punctatus. Next base: position 1,465,541 of record QEPC01000856.1, read on the forward strand.
GGCAGGAATCAGAAATTTGTAGTCATGTTTAATTCTCACAAGCCAAGCAGGACTATAATCAATACGTGATTGGGAACCTTATTAAATCACCTGTTACTCCTATCCATTTACAATTCCTGAGTGGAGAGTAGCAAGATGACCCATACTTCTAGAAGCACTTTTTTCTTCATGTGCAACATAAGACTAAAGTTTAATGACAATTTGTGGTCATAAAAAACATCATGGCAGTTTTAGCAAGTGCAGAGATTTTAGTCTGGGTATTCTGATCGCATTCCAATTTTAAACTAAATTTCAACTGCATGAAATACAGGAATATTTTTCACTTTGTAAATTATTCTTTGCTTTTTATCTTAAGCTACACGCGTGTGTCATCATGAGGTACTGTCACGCAGCTGCTGTGCCACCTTTCATCCCAGAGTGATCATATCCTAATGTTGAATAAAGCAATTCCCATATCAAAGCCAGGGACCCATATTCACCGTGTTTTCTCCATTGACACAAATGGAGAAAACACGTGAACACGAGCCCTGATTAAAGTTCATTAATCTGGTCAAACATTCTATATTCTTGGGCTGAAGGGAGCTCTATAAATTCCACACATTCAAAGGCTCTATCAAACTGATATCAAACAGTAAGCATTCTACTTCTTCACTCACAAAAATGTTTAATGTAACTTAGAGTTGTTCCCCTAGTCATATACTCATTCCCTTTCCAAACACCAAGAGAAGGAAAATGTATGTAAATGCTAGAAGCCTGAAACCAGTTACTGCAGAGGAGTACTACTGATTTCAACAGGGCTACTCTGGAGTAAATGCATTCAAGACTGCAATAAGATGTTCACTTCAAAACACTGTTATTTCTGCCCTTTGATCAGCTCCCCTACAATTATTTATTATTATTATTATTATTATAAGCATTTATATAGTGCCAGTGATGGTACCTGGCGCTTTACAAAAAAACAAGATAGACATGGTCCCTGCCCGAGAGCTTACAATTCTACACATCAAGTGCCCCATTCTCCATCACAATTCACAAGTTGCTTATAGAACCCAAAGTCTCCCCGTGAAAAGATGGCAGACTTCAGGTTTCCAGAAAGAAGTGTAAAGATCTATTCCTACAATCTCTCAGAGTCAGTGTTTGTTACTCTATTATAGCTAACACCAGGCCCATAGCTAGGACATTGGGGGGGGTGGGGGGTGGGCACACTGCATGACAAACGGCTTTTTTTTTCAGACGAAAGAAACAAACAGGGGAAAACACCACACATTTTATTTCTACAGTAGGGACAAAAATAATAATTACAGGATTGGCAGTGATCCCACAGGCCTAGAGGGGAAAGGGGTTTAGGGAGAGTCCAAAGAATGCAATGAAATGGGGGAAACCTGGTTTCTGTAGGGAATGTATGCCTGTAGTAACCAAACATTAAGCAGGAGTGGTAAAGGTGGTTGTGCTAGAGGACTACAAAAACACAATTGGGTGAGCACACTGATATTTTCTGGAGGGTGATTTCTGAAACACAAACTAGAAGAGGAGGAAGGGGCAGGTCTATCCTGTAGCAACTTGTATAGAAAATCAAAGTGTTCTTTACACTTTGGAACTCACGTTTTCCACCCCCATCTCCTCTGCTTCCCAAGACAAAGCCCTGCTTTAAAATAAAGTTCTGATGAAACTTTTAGCTATAAGGGCACACCCATGCAGTTATATTAATCTCATTTTAGGTCTAAGATATTTTGATCAAGATATGTCAACACCCTCTTGTTGCTAATACATTAAACTAAAAAATAAATAAATCATCCCTAATTATTTATATAGCACCTAAAATTATGTATGCTCATGCTACGTGGCAGAAAAGGAGGTTTGCAAGAAAACTAGGAAACAGGCAACTGGAGTCTAGGGTACAAAAGTGGAAAAAGAATGGAAGAGAGTTTATCAGGCGTCTGTCTTCCTTACCTCTCAATAAGCGTTAGCGAAGGGCAATGCAAAGGCAATCCTGAAGCCTGCAGTTTTGAATCCCCTCGAAAGCTGCTTTATCCAGATCAAGTTTGCAGCTTTGGGGAGGTGGAGTGACAGCAGGTTGCACGGCCGCTGGCTGTTCTAGAGACACTCCTCGCGTCTGTACATCTAGATGCAGATTGAACTTTTAATAATCTGGAATGCCCACTACGGTACCTCCGCTGTTTACCAAATTAGTGACTCCGCCTGTTTGAAGCAGGCAGCTTTAGGAAACAGCAAGCCTTTGACCAGAGAGGGGGAGGGAGCCTTCCACTATTCCAGGCAGCTACCGCAGTCCAGACAGAGCAACTCCAAACCCCCAGCTAATGAAAGCCAGATGCGGCTCCAGCAGTCGCTGAGGAGCCGGGGCTTGCCAGCGCCGTCTGCCGTCTAGTTAGCTGCTGACGCCGCTTGCCTGCTGCAGTTTGGTGAGCAGCCGGTGGTTGATGGATTTCCAGGCGGGGGGATTGGAGAGGGAAGCTATTTACTGGAGGGAACAAAAGACAACGGGGCAGCCGGTGAAGTCCTCCAGACCGACAACTAGCACTGCGCACCTAGGGAGTTTCTCTAGGAGTCTCCCCCATTAAAAGATGGTTGACTTGCTGCTAATATCAGCCACCCATCCCTCCGCGCCATCCACAAGCTCCCAACTAGCCCCTGCTGCACAGAGAACCCCAGCCCGACTCTCCGCTGAAACAAAGGAGGCTTTGCATACTTACTGGAGATGAGGGGCCCGTGCGTGCGCTTGGGACAAGGGATACAAGTGAACTCCGCCTCTTAGCTTTGCCGTGCTGGACCAGAGGGTGGGGGTAGTTGCTAAAGTATTGCAGTTTTGCGGGGGGGCACTACGTCTCTAAATACAACGGGCCGGGGCAGCGGGGTTTTTTCGGTCCTTCTAGTTGGAAAAAGGCTGTTTGCAAGGAAACGTTGCAAAACTGAAAACTTAAAGGATGAAACACCACCAAAGTAGCATTAACTGAAGCCGGCTGCAAAGTTCCTCGCAGAGAGACGCTCTCTTGCACAGGCGCTGCCGCCAGCTACTAGCCTCCCGGCACGCGCGCCGCAGCGGGTCTCGGTGGCAAGGCGCCTTGCGCGCCTCCTACACTGCCTCGCCGAACGACTTGGAGGCAGCGAGCCGGGTGCGAAGGGACCGCTCGCAAGTCCAACCTTTGTCGGAAACGAAGAATCTTGGGGAAGTTACTTCGCTGTCTTACGCGGCAGCAAAGCTGCTTTTCAGTTCCAGAGCATAACAGGAAGGTGCAAGCAAGGAGGATGGAGAGAGCTAAGAGCCTTCAGCTTAATGACCGTTATCACCCTTAGCATAGCAATCATTAGCATATGCACAGCTCTCTGTGCAGGCAGAGCCCTTCCCGGCTTAGTGGCTCATCGCTCGCTGATTAACGACAGTGGGATTTTATTACCTACAGGCTCAGTTGCAGAGCGTTCCACACAAATACCCGTAAAAGAAGCCAAGTTAAACACAAGGCACAGCACAGGCCTCTGTGATGGAGAATGGGGGTTCACCCTGCCTGGCACCTCATTTCCGTTCCAAATACAGCTGTGACTCAGTTTCTCCACTTGGCTATATGGCTTACCACTCAGGCCCGCTCTTGTAAGACGACGGTGTGTCTACCAAACCAGCGTAGTTATTTTGTAAACCCATAGTAATCTGTATCTTGGGAGTGTCTCCGATCGCATAACATGTATTTGGATAGGCTTGCCCAGTATCTAATCGAGAAATGCCCTGGAATCCTGTATCTAATTTCAACAGTGCACACACACTAGACTTAGAATAAAAGAAAACATAAAGCAAGATTTAAGGTGCATTCTGCAATTTGCATAGCAGTTCTAAGGCCCAATTGGTTAAATAGAGGCTATTCGGAATAAGCAGAAAGCTGATAGCAGGGCTGGGGAATATTTTGCTCCCAGTACAAGCAAGCGTCTCTGAGGACTGCCTTGGAGGTGAGGGTGCATAAGGGGTATTTATGCTTAGGATGAAGACGTTCATCTCCTATTCTTGTGTGTATGCCATCAGTTCTGCTCTCTTGCCCTGAGTGCAGAAATGGAAGAAAATGAATGGGTTGATCAGTAAAGAAAACTACATCAAAGAAGTCAGAAAATGCAGGTAGTTAGGCTAGCTACAAATCAAGTAAGCTAGATATTTCCCAGAAAATTAAAATAAATTACAAACACTTAGTTATATAAATAAAAAGAACAGAATGAGAGCCTCTGTTCTGTAAGGATGATCTAGAGATCAAACCTAGTGTAGGCATTGCCCAAATACTTAATGCATATTTTAATTAGTTTTTAATAAGAATAGTGATAGGGAATAAGGATATAAAGAAAGGATAGTTTATTATTATTATTATTATTTTATTTATTAGCAAGCATTTATATAGCACCAGCAATGTACCTGGTACTTTACAAATCTGAGGGGTGGGGGGAGGGAGAGACGAAGGAAGGGGAATACAGGGAGAGACAAGGACTGTAATATTCACAAGGATGCGAGGTCCCAGGTGCACACACTTGGCTTAGTTACATCAGGGAATGGTGGCTGGTTGGTCCATGTGGTGAGGATATGAGTACACAGACCTTAGGAGTGGGCAAGGCGGATGTGGGCAGGGAGGGAGTTCCAGGTGTGTGGGGCAGCTAGGGAGAAGGGACGAAGGCGGTATGGGGAGCAGGGGAGGCGTGGGAGGGTGAGAGAGGGTACAGAGGAGGAGCGGAGTTTACGGACTTGCTTATTGGCTGATGAAGAGTCCTGTGTGGCTCAAAAGCTTGCATACCCTGACCATCAGAAGTTGGTCCAATAAAAGATATTATCTGAACCACTTTGGCCCTTTTTACACAGGCCACATGGGGTGTGTGTGTGTGTCCGTGTTTGGCTGGTGCATGCGTGATAGGTGGGGAGGTGGTTTAGACGGGCACACACACATCCCCACCTATGAACATGCACAGAGCAACTGCCATTTTTGACACTTGCTCCATGTTGATGGGTGGAATGGGGCTGCGTGTTCAGCAGGAGTGTGCACACACACGCACCGTGCACACACCCACCATGTCGTTTACTGGGTGTTGATGTGTGGGTGCGTCTCATGTACAAAGGGCCTTTGTCTCCGTGTATTACTTTTGGGACCAACACAGCAACTACAGTGTCACTAAAATCTGTCACTGTACCCGAGGACTGGAGGGTGGTAAATGTAACACCAATATTTAAAAAGGGATCCAGAGGCGATTCTAGAAACTACAGACCAGTAAGCTTGACATCTGTTCTGGGCAAAATCGTGGAAACCATCATTAAGGACAGAATTACAGGGCATGTTGACAAACATGGCTTAATGGGGAAGAGTCAACACGGATTTAGTAAAGGT
>QEPC01000858.1:27949-58400 GCA_003113815.1 Sphenodon punctatus
GGTCATACTTACCGGCGGCTGCGGGGACGCCGCGGCCGCTGGTGCTGGGGGGTGGGCTCGCCTCTGGGTCTTTTTTTAAACAAAAATCCAGGCTGGGCAGGGTGGGTGGGGGGTGTCCCCCCTTCCACCTGCGCAGCCTGGACTCGGGGAGGGTTTTTTTTAAAAAAACTTTTTTGCTGGGGCTTTAAGTTTTTACATTGCAGCCATTTTTAAATGACTGCAATGTAAAAAAAATCCAGTACCCCGGAATCCGGTACCCGGACCGGATTACCGGTTCGAATCCGATAATGCCGGTACGCCCGGTACCGGCATTATCGGATACCGGATTTTACCGGTTTCCCGCCCCTAGAAAACAGGGCCAAAGCTAAAAATAAAATTCAACAGAGATTAATGTAAAGTTCTACATTTGGGGGAAAAATCAAATGCACAAGTATAGGATGGGTGATACCTGGCTTGGCAACAATACATGTGAAAAGCATTAGAGATTGTAGTAGGGGCGGGAATTTGGATTAAAATATGTAACTGCACAAACAGGCTGTTACAGATTAATCCGTACTGAACTGAAATAGTGCAACAACAAGCCTGATTTGGTTTGGTTCTAATCTACAGAATAAAATATTTTTAAAAATTACTGGAATGCACAAAATGGCTGCTGCACATGATAGCAACCCTTTTCCAAAATGGTGGTTCCGCTACCATTGCCATTTTTGAAGAGGGCACGCATGTGCACAACAGTCCCAGTGGCCATTTAGTGCATTTATAGTCATTGTAATATGTATGTATTATTTTTTCTTTCTTAATTGTTTTAAAAAATAAAAAATATCATTGTCCTTGCACAAAATGTCCAGACCATTTTGTGCATTCACACACTTTTTCAAAATGGCAGCAGCACCACCACCACCATTTTGGAAAAGGGCAGCCAGTCTGCACATGCACAGTGGCCATTTTGTGAATACACAGAGCAGTCCAGCAGCCATTTTCACATGCGCAGTAATTTTGTTTAAATATGGATCTGTAATACAAATGGACATTTAAATCCAGAAACTTAGGGAAATGAAATGAAAATATACCAAATACAAATTTACAACCAAAAGACTGCCCCTAGATTGTAGATGATCACAAACTGAAAACGAGTCAGCAGTGTGATGTGGCCAGCAGTTTCAGGCTGCATTAATGGAAGTATGGTTTCCAAGAGACGGGAATAATATTTCCACTCTGTTCTGCACTGGTCAGACCTCATCTGGAATACTTTGTCCAGTTCTGGGTGCTGTACTTTAAGAAAGACATTGACAAATTGGAACGGGTTCAGAGGAGGGCAACAAAGATGGTCACGGGTCTGGAAACCAAGTCCTATGAGGAAAGGCAGAAGGAACTGGGTATGTTTAGCCTAGAGAAGACCAAGAGGAGATATGATAGCAGTCTTCAAATACCTGAAGGACTGTTGCACAGAAAATGGCAAAGACTTGTTCTCTGTTGCCCCTGAGGGCAAGGCTAGAAATAATGGACTCAAATTACAAGGCGGTAGATTTTGGTTAAATATTAGGGAGAACTTCCTAAACAGTAAGAGCTGTTCGACAATGAAACAAATTGCCTAGGGAGGTGGTGGGCTCTCCTTCCCTGGAGGTTTTCAAACTGAGGCTGGACAGCCATCTGTCGGGGATGCTGTAACTGTGTATTTCCTGCACTGAACAAGGGGGTGGACTAGATGGCCTCTGAGGTTCCATTCAACCCTATGATCCTAGAGTTGTTAGAGCACAGGTAATGATGGGTGTCACCATTCTTCTTTAGCAAAGATATCCATGACTAAGATACTTGAGATGAAAGCATTCAGCCCATAGGACTATTTAGTTTTGCTGGAAGTCTTGTTTGCCACTTCATGGGTGGAACACAGCAACTGGTAAGTGGTACGTAGGAGCATTACACAGCAGTTTTGTTGAACAAGTTTTTTTCTTAGGGCGTTTTTACACGAACACTTAACCCGGGATTAGCTCATTCATCCCGGGATGACTGGTTCATCTAAATGTAGCATTCAGTGATTGTAATCCCAGGATCACTGAAAAACCCTGGGACAGCTAAGAGATATCAGGCTAGATCTAGAGGTGGGTGAAAGATCCACTCAACACAACTATTAGCATAGGATGGGAAGGGGAGGAGATTTGCCACCATTGTGCTCATTTAGGATTAGTTGAAAAGAATTTTGAATCCTCAGAGCTGGGTAAAATCAGCCAGCATCTGGTCCAAAATTTCAGCCCTAAATTAAAGGTCTGTATTTTCCACATTCACCAAGGCTGTGTGTGTTGTAGTCATTGAAGTGAAACCAGTCATTGGTCTAATTCCAGAAAAGGAAAAGGTGGCTCAGTTGTGATAGTTTAAGAGTTGCATGCACATGCTCAGTGAGTAGCATCTTTGGAAAGTTTTAGTGTTTCCCTGAATGCTATTGTTTAGTGTTTCCTTGAGTGCTGCCATTAAAGACAGAAGTGAGGTCACTCGACCTACATAAAGCAAGGTTTGAGGAAGAGAGGAGAGGAGCTGCTGTCTGTGAAGAGAAGAAGCAGAGTGCTGCTTTTCTTGTTCTCTCTGCTAGGCCCTGAACAGCTTAATTCAGGTCAGTTCATGCTAAAAGGGGCAAAGAATTGTTATATTGATCAAATCCAATTGTATTAAGAGTTCTAATTGGGGTAATGGGGGGAAGAGAGAGATTAGAAATGGTAAACTAATTTGTTGTTCTGCTCTGTGGCAGGGTTTCTTTGGATTTCTCCTCCAGAAGCAAAAGGGAAGAGTGAGTGTCTGTACCAGAGCTTTCAATCAACAGAGAAATACAAGATGATCAGAAGGCCTGCGTGTGACTGTTTTTCTTCTTCCTTGAAGCTGGAGGATAAAGTTATAATGGGCATTTGGGTTCTCGTTACCAGTGAAATGTTACACTTGTCTTATTGACACACGTGCTGTGGATATGAGAACAGCAGCTAGTTATTAACAGAACAAGATTCAGTCATGAGTATACCTTGTATATTGTCTAAATATACACTGGTGTACATGTTTTAAGGGTTTTTGTTTGTTTGCTTGATTGTTTTGAAGTTTGTCTCAGGGTATCTTCACTGTAAGTCCCAGTTTGAACCCAAGAAGTTACACTTGCACTTCCATTCTTACCTGCTTACGAGCAGTTCTGGAAATTCTTGTACAGCACGGCAGTAGAACCACTAGGCACTCCAGTGTTGGTCTCTTTGCTGGTGTTCTCATTCAAGCTGGCACAGGAAGACACAGGGGGGTGGGGTTGGGTTGAGTTCTTCTTACCACTACTCTTACCGCTACTTCCTTATTTCTATTTCTGCTGCAGTGTGACTGGGGTGCTGAGACCCACATGATGCTTGGTCCAACCTCCTCCACACATTTGGAAGAGGTTACCTTGAAAATTCACAAGCAGAAATCAGTTTTCTAACTAAGTAGGAGAGGTTTACAGCATAACAAGGTGCAGTAGGAAGAAATTCTAGAACTTGTAACTTGTAGGTTATTATATAGAAAGTTCCCACCACCTCTTCACTGTAGTAGTAGAATACCATCTAATCTAAAGTGCCCATTATGTCCCACAAGGCAATTTTGATGGCACCTGGGAACCTGGATTAAGTTGTGTGGATTTCAGCTCTTTTTTCTTTTTTTTAAAAAGGTATGTTTCTAGCCCCCAGGGTCGCAGAGGAAAGTTTGAAAGTGTGTGTGACAGAGATGGTCTCATCTGAACCCAACACTCACTCTCTGCAGGGAATATCAGCTCATTGTTGTCCAGGGTACACAGTCCCACTAGTCAAGCACTAACCCTCAGGTTGGCTAGTTCATATAGCCGGGTAGTCCACTTTCTGGTACTCTTTAGGTCTCTCTAATCAGGTCCTGAGTTCTGCTGCAGTCAGAGCCCAGCCCACAAGAGCAGCCCCACTCCCTGGTTAGTCAGTCCTTGGAGGAGAGCTCTCACTCAGCTCCTTCCTTCTCCTAGGTTACCCCCTCTACTGAGCTCTGCTTAGGGTTTGGGCTTTGTTGCTGTGTCTGCCACACCCTTCGGCTGCTGTCTCTAAGGCCGCTTTTACACGCGACAGGGGAAGGGCGTTGGGGGAAGCAAACACACAGTCAGCACTCTGCAGGTGCTATTTGTGTACAGAGCGACATTTTTGACACAGATGTGAACACCCAACGGACACCCGGAGAACATGCTTTGTACTCACCAGTTTCTTGCGAGTCCATTTCTGGTGTTGACGGCGAACACCCTGTCCCCATCATGTATAAACATGGTGCGCAGCATGTTGGCACCTACATCCGGTCACATGACTGATTAGTCTGCAACGCAGGGCATGAGGATTGTTTTCCGGAAGTGTAACCGGACATAGTTGCCGATGAGTTCAATGCACATTTTTTGCTGAGCGGCAAATGGTCAACTGTCACAAACAGTGCCCAGAAAATCTGGCCACAATGGCAGAAGGTACAAATGCACCAGCGAGCATTGGAGGATGTTCAGTGAAGTGAGGGAAGGCAAGGGGCCGGCCCTGGGAAACAGAGGAAACCAGAGCCTTCATAAGAATTTGGGGGGATCCCGATGTGCAGGAACTACTCAGAAACACACACAGTAATGAGTCCATTATTAGACAGATTTCTGAGGGCATGAGGCAAATGGGATATGAGCGTGATATGCAGCTGTGTAGGCAGAGAGCAAAAGACCTCAGAAGGGGCTACAAGGAACTAAAGGATCATCTAAGCAGATATGGAATAGGTAAAAGAACTGTCCCTTTTGAGGAAGAATTAGCAGCAGTGTTCCACAGAGATCAAGCAATTGACCCTGATGTGTTAGTCGGAAACTATGAAGATGCTATGCATCCCAGGCTTGAGGTACAGCCACATGAGTACTAGTTACAGCAGTTACTGGGTGATAGTAATGTGGATGGAGACAATGGCAACCCACAGGGCAGGCTCGCAACTCAAATATCACACTTAGAACTCAGCAAAGAAAATGAAGATGATGAGTGCACCTATGATGTCATGGTTCCTGACACTGATTCTGATGAAACAAATGTTGGTGATTATGCAAGGGGTAATCCTGATGAATCTCAAGGAACTAGCCGGATGGAGGGCACAGTGCCAGAGACCAATGAGTTGTGTGTTGTTTATTTTTGTGATGTGAATATGGGCTTTTATGCAGTGTGCATGCTGTATGTATGCTTCGTAAATTTGTTGGCTCATGGTCGGGGTTGGTATGGGGCCATAAATGTAAAAGTAAGTACAGGTTTCCATCAGGCTTGTTTTCTTATGGGAACTTCCATTGTGATCCAAAAGGTGTACCTATGTTCCTCAGTTAACAAACCTTCCACACATAACCCCTTGTTCCATACACAGAGAAAAAGAAAGGCAGATATATAATTTTATGTCCTAGGAAGGAAATGAGAATATCTGCATCTCCATAGTTATTTTACTTGTTGTCTTGTTTTATATTTTACCGTACTTTAGTGCCTCCAGAAGGGAATCATAACTCTGAAGAGGAGCTAGAGGACCCACAGCAAGTTGATGCGCAAAGAAATGTGGTCGTACTCCCCCCTCGTAATGCACGGCCACTTGCATCGGGCACAGGAGCTGAAAGGTCCAGATGATTTCATCAGAGGCAAAGGCAAAGGAGGGATGACATTGCTGAACGCATGGTCAATGAGGCAGGGAAGCGTGCTGATATCCTTCTTGAGACAATTCAAAATATGATGGCCGAAGAGCGCGAGATGCTGGCTGAAGATCAGACGTTGCGTCTAGATCTGCTGCAATTGGAGGGACAGTTTTATAAAGACTTACTGGAGAAATACAATGTGGTCAGATTTTTAAAATGAATTTTTAAAAGCCAAATCGCATGCAGGAGCAGTTTCAGCAGCAGCAGCAGCAGCAAGATGAGATGGCAAGGGAGTTTAGGGAGGAGCTGCGAAGATCATCTGATGCTGTACAGCACCTTGCATGGGCCATATTAGAAACACAAACATAGTTAAATTTCAGTAGAACATCCCTGCCCATTCCTACACAGTATCAGCCATCTTTCCCTGATTTTCATGCACCTGTCTCTGATTTGCGGGCACCACTCACTGATTTGTATGTACAACTCCCTGATGTGTGGTCCCCACCCCCTAACTTGCAGGTCCCACACCCTGATTTGCATGCACAACTCCCTGATTTTCATGCACCAATCCAGGGTGGTACCATATGTAGAAGTGTAGCCTGTACCTCTAGGGAAACACCTGGTATGTATGATGCTGTTCATAAGGCAGCACCCAAGGCAAATAGAACACATGTGCTGCAGGGTAACCAAAACCATGTTGCCGCCTCAGAAGTAGCTGATGAAACAGCACTTGCTGATAGTAATGCCAACATGAGGTGGGGGGGGGAAGTGGCCCATCCAAACAGAACATTAATGTAAGTTCTTTGAATGTACCCTGTGTAAGTACTGTGGCTGATGGAACTGCTAACATTCACCCAAATGCTGATGCTGGGCAATGCAGCAACACAGCATGCGTTGTTCCAAGAAGAACAAAAAGACTAAGGAAAGAGCTCAGTCGTTATGATGTGTAGAGGAGCATATGCACACCCACTGTTTAGAATCCCTGTGTTGTTTTAAATTGCAGGGCATGATGCAGAAAAGGCCGAAAATGTATAAGTACTAGAATGTTAAAACAAACTGCTCTGAAAAGGCCAAGACACATCTTCATATGTTCCAAAAAACACCTAAGGGTCAATAGGTGTATCAGTCTTAAACAAAATATATCTCAGATGGAACTATAACTGTATGTAGTAGGCCCTGCCGTGTATTCCTGCAACAGTATACATAACTGTTCCTCCTTTGATGGGTGAGTCAAAACTTGCCTTCTTCTTACCTGTACAGGGGGGTATTATGGAAACTTCCCAGTAGAGGCAGGTTGTGGGCAGTATTGGCACACTCAGAGCATGCATGCTTTTTTCATTCAGTGGCATGCTGTTTTGTGTAGACTGTCGTTATGAAAACTCCAAATACACCCAGCTTTACTTTTCCAAATATACTTGGGATATCGGGATGGCAAGAAACGTGAGGTCATGGATAAACTTCCTTTACTCCAGACATGTTTCTCTACTACACATTGCCTCCCGCCCTGTAGCAGGTAGTACAGAATACGAAAGAAAAGTTGTAAATGAAAATATACATCATTTCCTTAAAATGTTACTATTGTCAATGTTGTTTGTAAGTTGCTAAATGTGGTTTCAAGGCTTTAAGTTCAGGTTCAACACAATAAAACCATTTTGGATCTTGCATTTGATTTCCATTAAATCAATAAATTCATGTTTCGAGATCATAAAATTACTAAAGTGTCCTTATTGTGTCCTTATTGTGTACTTACTGTGTCTTTGGTTCAACATATGAGCATGTGCGCACATGTGATGGAAATGTATGTGACCATATCTGAGTTTGGCAAGGAGAGGAAGTCTGCAACGCTCCGCAATGAATGTTTGGGTGCATGGTCGTGTATCGTTGGAATGACAGCCCCCTGGTAGTCAATTGATGTCCCAAGTACTTTTACAATGGATGTATGGACGAGGTCTGGTGATCTTACCAATTGAACAATCGAGGATTGATAGATACTGAAATAATGAACAGTTACAAACAAAGATTTTACAGCAGTGCCATATTTCTTTATTTATGCTCTTTCAACAACTGGCAACAAGCAACTTCGCTATAGGGGTTAATACAACAAACACTTCAAACCTAACATCACGTCCCTTCATCAGGTGCAAAACACATATGCACCTTAGCATGTGGTGAGAAGGCAAGGAATAAATGAAAAGTATTTATCAGAATAACGGAAACTGTAAATAAGATACCAAGCAATACCAATCAAGAGAAATAAACAATAGCAATAAGAAAGAATATTTTGGAAAAAGTACAGAAGTAATAACCAAGTTGAATATAAATAATAAACACATTATAAATTCTGAATGTAAATATAACAAGAGTAAAAATAACAAACAAATAAATCTTTATAATAATAATAAAAAAATAATGTGTGAAACAGATTCAACAACAGCAAAATAATATTAGCAAATAATAAAACAGCCAAAAAACAAATAGCAATAAGTACAACATATTCTAGTAAAGGAAAACAATATTAGCCAAAAATTATAAAAGTTTTTGTGCAATAAATAATACAATTTAGTAATGCAATACAACACTGCAAAATAAATACAAAATAATAACACAAATTACAAATTAATAATACCAAAAACATATAGTAAACCTCTTAAGAAACGGAAATCATATTACATACAGGAAGAAATAAGAATCACAAGCAATAGCAATGCAACATAATCCTTTATGAAAAGTGCACAATGAAAGAACACCAGAATATTTTTTATAAATTGCAGTAGTCATAGTGCAAATTATATGCATTGCAAATAATAAAGCAAGTAGGATACACTAAGGAAACACACAACGAAGGGAGATAATAGAACACCAATCATAAACGATAAAAATAATAGTAAACACAGCAAGCCATAAAAGGGGGAGACATAACGCGTTAGCTTAGGGAAGACCTTGCCATCACCCTCTGCTCCAACGAGCACTCTGGGCTCTCGATAGAGCATGGAGCCTGGACTCCAGGCATGCAAGTGCTGCGGCGTTGCTTTGTGCAATTTCTAGTATCATGTTCAACCTTTCGTTGAAGCTACGCAGCATCTGCATGATCTGTGCAAATAGTAAACGAACAGCATAAAGAATGTTTTTTAGAAGCAGTAGCAAACTTCCCAAACTGCACGTGCAGGCACTTGCATGCATAAATGTACATGACTTCAACGAAATAAATACTTACTTTGAAACTCTGAGACACTCCTCGCCAGCTCCAGGTTGGCTACCGGTAGCCTTAGCTCATCAACTACTGTCGCGAGGAGAACTGCAATGTCGGGACCTACAATATGTGAACACAAAGTCCAATTAGTTTCTAACCATTGAGGCATGATAAGATGGTACTATGGAACTATGAAATGTTTATGTAAATAGATAATGCATAAACAAATGTTCCTTACTTGGGGAGTGTGGTTGGACCACCGCCATATCTACCCATTGCCTATGCACTGCGCTACTTGGGTCCCCGTTGCAGCATGTGAAAGAGGTCTCCAAAACTTTTAAAGGCACAGTCCCATATTAAGTCATTTCCAGCTGAAGCAAGAAAAACCAACTGGTAGAGACACAACAAACTTTACAAACGGTTCTCAATATTAAAAAGGTAAGGTATTCTCTAACAGTGCAAACTGGTGTTTATGGATGGAAACGTGGCATCGCTGTGTTTCTGGCATCACTTAAAATTGAAATTAGAATGGGAATTTAATCCAGAGTATTGTAGGGTAGACCATGAAAATTATGCAGCAAAATGTTCATTTTCTCTCTAACTTTGCTGCCTTTTTTTCTCTCTGCCTCTGAATTAGCTGCTGGAAAAATAGGAATTGGTTCAAGGAAGTGAGGTGGATCTGGGTTGTGTAGGCAGGCACCATTTGTCCTGCATATGTTGTGCATTATGCATGCTGTGCATATGACCACTGATGCAAACTCTGTCCTGATGTCCAACCAACCCAGCAGACATCTCCAAGTCCCTTTCACAATCCCAAATGATCTTTCGACGATTGATCTGGTGCTACTTAGCTTCTGGTTAAAAAATATTTTCTCTGGGGTGGTTTCCTTTCTGTATGCGTTCATTAAGAATGTATGCAGAGGGTAAGCTGGATCACCTATTATGACTGGTCTTTTATTAACTCCATCTACAGTTACCTGCCGCTTTGGTCCAAAGTTGCCAAGCCACAGGCGTGAAATAAGTGTTGACCGTCTAAATATTCTTGTATCATGAGCACTGCCAGACCAGCCAGCCTCTACATCGGTAAAGCAGGCTTTGTGATTCACCAAAACCTGCAGAACAAGGGTGTTCACCCCTTTTCTGTTTATAAATTCTTTTCCTGCATCAGGGGGACAAAGTATCTGCACACATGTTCCATCAATAGCCCTGAAACAATTGGGGAAACCTCTCCTCTCGAATCCTGCAATTACTTCCTCTGGCTCCACTAGCTGGATTACCCATTCGAGTAGTTCTTCCTTAATAGCAGTACACACTTCCACAAAATTTTTTGATGCAGCTGCTGTCCCAACACCGAAGGTATGCCCTATGGACTGAAAACTGTCAGGAGTAGCCAACTTCCATAGGGCAATAGCGAGCCTTTTGTTCACCGGTATGCTGCTCCTCATAACAGTGACTCTTTTCTGTATTAGGTGTTTTATGCACTCAAGAAGCTCATAAAATACAGTTTTGGTAATTCTGAAGTTGGCTTCCCATTGCTCTTCAGTCCACTTCATGGAAACTGTCTCCCACCACACAGATGACTTGGATGACTGCCATTGAAGTCTCATGGTAGGCTTCACAAGTACTGCGCCTTCAATGACCGCTTGTACACCATCCAAAATATGTATGACAGCTGCCATTAGAATAGCGTTCCTTCTTTCAAATCCCTGAAAAGGTCTCTTAGTCATATGATTTAGAGAGCGGCGGAACAGGAATAGTGTAACAAACCGCTGTACATGCAGTGATTGGTTCAGCTCCTATCAATCATAGCAAGACCCGCCTACAACGTGCTACATCGGACATGCATACGCACACTTCCTGAATGCAGAAGACAATGTGACATCATCCGAGTACTCAGAAACCAACACGCAAAATGATTCAACACACTCTCAACACTCCACCATCATCACGTATAAAAACGGACCCGAATCAGGTGTGTTTGTTTTAGTGTTCATTAAAACGCCACTAATACCCTTCCCCCGTCGCATGTAAAGCGGCCCAAGTTGCCCCCTCTGGTGTTCTCCTGAGGCAGAGCCTAGCTCCTGCCTCGGCCACAGCTTCCCCAGTACTGAGGGTTGCTCAGGCTGGCTCTGCTACGCCCTTTCTCAGCTGCTGCAGCTTAGGTACTGTCCTCTACTCTGTGTAGAACCTGTAGTCCCACTAGCACCTATGCCCGGGGACAGCAGCCCACAGGGACAGTGCGATTCTGACATGACATGAAGGCTCAAATGTGAATGGCAATAGAAACATCACCTAATGCATTAATATTTAAAGTTTCATGATGTTAAGGTAATCCCTTGATTTTAGGGGACTGACACATGGTTTTCAAACATCTGAGGTTGGCAATACCGGTGCTTTTGGCCATTCCAACTGAGACAGTGGTTGGGACCACCTACCCTGAATGCCAACACCTCTCCCAGGGCTTCAGTGTTTATGACCCCTGAAGTCAGAAATCTTGCACAAAGGGTTATGCTGCCCAGAATGTTATACAACTGAGGGCATTTTTACACACACCTTAAAGTTCCAGATTTTTCAATCTTCTAGGTTTACAAGTCCCCAAGTAAGTTCTGGATGCATTCTTCACACACACACTGCCCTGAGGCAGCCTAAAGTAGCCTCAGCTGTAGACATGAAGGGCTGCTATGGAAACCAAGTGACCACAGCTGTGCAAAGCAGTTTACCAGGAGAACTTTTTACACACAAAAGTTCTGGGAGAAGTTCTATGCAGAAGTTCAAAGAGTCAGATGTTTAAGATCTGGCTGAGTGATTTAGACACACAGAAAGTTCAGGATGTAACAGCCAACATGCAGGAGAAATGTGTGTGTAAAAACACCCTGAGACAGAGATGCTCCCTTGAGTCCTCTGATGACTCAGAACTCGCAAAGTCAAGTATGTATTTGTGCTTGAACTGTGACATGTCCCACTGGTTGTGGTTCTTCGTGCTAGTTGTTTGTGACGCATCTAGTAGTTTAAGTTGTGCCTCCCCACTCTGCAGTTTCTTCTTTTAAGAGTAATCAATCATGCAGGGGAGACCCCACCACCTCACTCACTACTACTGTTGTACACCACAGTGACGCCACTCACTTTAGCTAAAGATATATCATGAATTAAATGAGTCACACTGGTGCAAAATTGAAGCAATGCACTGGGGAAACTTAGCCCACAATATGGTATAGCCAGGGCTGACCTTACCACAGGGAGAACCGGGACAACTGCTCTTTCCGGGGGGCCCGCAGTAGCCCATGTTTTCACAAAGGTCCCTCCCAGCAGGGCCCCAAACACTACCACCTTTTGGATCCCGAGGAGGGTGCCCTCAAATGGGTTGGGATCACTAGGGGTCCTGCATTTTCTCTTCACCCTGGGCCCCACAAATTCTAAGGTCAGCCCTGGGTATAGGAGACTAGTCTGTTGTAGACATGACTCCAAATATCTAGGATGCAGTATCTTCTAAGGAAGGTAGCTGATTCTCTTTCTTCCGTAACTAAGTCAATGGACTCAAATAGGTAAATCAATGGCAAGGAAACCACTCTGAGCTGTTGTGGGAAGGGCAGCATATAATTTCAAATAAATAAATTAAAATAGTTTGCATTGTGCTGTGTAGATTATTTTAATTATTTTTAGTGGAAATTTAAGCTTTTTTTTTGTCTAGCATAAATGTGCAACTCTATTTATAAAAATAGGATTAAAAAATTGAAGTTTAGGTTGTGGTATAAATGCAACAGATCTTCAGATGGGACTTTGCACACCCAGCAAGACTACTTAAAACTGAAAGATCACTGAAATGCCTCTAGCTATGTTAGACCACTTCTCATGTCCATATTATTTAATTATCAGTACCTGTCTGGACTAGAAGATGTGTCCCTCTCTCACCCCCCCTCACCTCCCCTGTTCCCCTAACCACCTTCATCCCTTGCCCCTAGCTTCCCCTCATGCCTGGAACTCCCTCCCTGCCCACATCCACCTCACCCCCTCCCTTCGAACCTTCAAATCAAGACCCACCTCTTCCGCTCTGCTCTTCCTGACTCCTCGCTCCCCTCACCTAACTCCTGCTGATACCCTCCATCCAGTACAATCTGTTACCTGAGGTCTGTGTACTCCTATCCTCACCACANACCATTAGTGAACCAACATGTGGCATGGTGGCCTTCTTGCAGGAGAAAAGCCTTGAACATAGCACTGAAAAGGGGGCCATTTTAAATGCAGTGGACATTTCAGTAATGATTAGAAGCTCTTCCATCCAAGCCCCCTCCAAAAAAAAAACCAACACAAACAGAAAGCAGACAATTAGGGTGACAGGGTCTCACGCAGGGTGAAAAACAGCAAGGACCAAGAAAATATTTAAAGAATAGGAGGAAAGGTGAGACAGCACAGCCCTTCAAACTAGGTTCACAAAATTAGTAATTACCCATGCCTGTAATGCATGCCCGGGGGTTGTGGGGGGAAGAGGACAAAAGAAGGCACAAGAAAACAAACAATGTACAGGAGATCAAGGCAGGGGATTTGTTTTTTCAAAACTTACCAGGTTTCTAAAAGGAGTCGTCCTCCTGATCGCTCTAGTCTGACTCCAATAACCCACCTTCTGTTATTCTTTCCTCCAAACAATGAGGCCAGGGACTCCAAACAATTCCCCAGCCCCTCCCCTCTTGTAGAAAAGGGAGGGGGCTTGCTCTCTCTCTTCTCCCTCCCATCCGGTGAACTTAGGGAGGAAGGAGCAAGGAGGAGTGAGTTCTTTCCCTCCCTCCTCCCACTCTAGTAGGGGAGGGGCCAGCCAGGGGGAGACAGAGACGCCATGGGGTGGCCAGAGTGTTTAGAAAAAGTGCCCTGACATGCCCCCTAGGCCTTGCTGATTGGTTGGGTTTCACCATAGGAATCCAGCCAAGGAGCACCTGGCACCTCCCCCACTCCCTCCTAAATTCCCCAGAAAGCACTGCTTTTCTGGGCTGGCACCCAACCCATGCTCCCTGAGGGCTTGGGGAGTGCCTCTAAGTCCTCGCCTCCCTCTAGCTCTCTGGTCAGTGAGTGGAAAGCTAGAGGGAGGGGGGATCATCAGGAGGAGGATGTCTGTCCTCTCCCCTTGCAGAGTGATTCACAAGCAGTTCTTTCCCTGCCGGCTTTGTTTACATATCAGCTGTTAGCTTCTGGATGCGTGTCAAAGCTACGACTCATCAGCTCTGCAGGCAGCCAGGAGCAGAGAGTTAAAATGTAAACAAAACATTCAGACAAGTGGGGAAACTTAGCGCTGCCACTGGATCAGCTGAGGAACAACTCCTGGCTCTCCAGCAAGCATGGGGACCCCTGAGGGGCTTGGGGGTGTTTTCCCCAATGCTCTGGGGAAGGGGCTACCAATGATGGATGAACTGTCCCATGCTGGCAGCCTGCTTCACCCCTGGGCTGGCCTGTCCATCTAAAGGTGCTCCACCAGATGTGGAACCAGCCTGGGACAGCCCTTCTTGCAGTGCTCTAAAACATCTGGGAGCACCATAGGGATGAATGAACAGAACATGGTTCAGATGTTCGGTCATTCGGTTCGAAACCTGAGCTTGGGTTCGATGGTTCGGGTCAGCTGACCAAACTTGGCCGAACATTAAAAAATACCAAAACCAAAACCGAAATTGAAACCAAAACGAAATCTAAACGAAACCTAATTTTCTGCCCCAGAAAGAGGTTTTTCCTGCCCCCCGAACTCATCCGAAGATGACCGAACTGTTTGGTCATTTGAGAGTTCAGTTTGGACATTTGGTTCGGACATCCGAACAGACCGAGTTCGGTCCAAACTCCGAACATCTGAACCGCGTTCGCCCATCCCTAGAGCACCACCTGTGGGGTGGACTGGTCAAACCTGAGGCACCTGTCTGAAGTGGAGCTGCTGTCCATCTGCTCAACAGATTCACACTGCAGCTCCACTTTTGGCCAACTGTTGCCTCAGGCAACACCATAGAGTTGTGGGCACCAGCCTAGTGCTGGGTGATCCACCCAGAACTCTATGGTGTGTGTGTGGGAGCCACGTGGGTAGACCGCGGTTTGGGGCAACTGCCAGGTCCATCTAAAATGGGCCCAGATGGGGCTGTAAGTGGGTGGACGTGGGGGTGCATCCCTGGACCAGCTCCGGGGACAGGCAGCCTCTGCGTCCATCTGTTTACATGCATTGTGTCAGCCACATGTTTCACATTACAAAATCCCATTGGATGTGTGATTTAGAGACAAAGTTGTTCAGGTGATATCTTTTTACTAGACCAACTTACTGTAAGCTTTCAAGGGAATATGAACGCGTTTTGTTTGGGAATTTTGACTGAGTAAGAAGTGAGTAAGGACTTCCAAGACTTGGCCTAGTTAATTGAGAGTGCTGTTTCACTAGAAAATCATGTGCAGATAGTACCAAATACTATTCCAGAATAGAACTAGAAACGGATGCAGGAGTGTGTGCAGCTTATTACTTGCAAAGAAGAAAATTATCTCTAAACCTCTGGTGCTGAGTGATGAAAACAAATTAAAGGCAAGCTACTTGTGTCTTGTTGTGTGTTGCATCATAATTGGCAGATGTAAAGACAATTGGAATACAGAAAAAAAGAAACCAATTTATATAAAAAGGAGCCCAATGTTCCTCATAATGGATCACCAACAGGGTTTTAACTCTGGACCATCATATCTTCCACACAATCAGTACCATTTGATCTAAAGGAGTAAGATTTATATGTGAATCAGCTGCTAGCCAGAGATATGGTTGTAGCATATTGTGATACTGTCTCTTTAAAATGACATCATCCAGAGTTCAGGAGAAGGAACTTGAGGCGGGTCCATTTTGTAATTGCCCTCTCTAATAAAGAAAGGACTTGTGGCCTGAACAACATGACATTACCTGCTCCAGGGTCAGATCACCATCGCAGTCAGGATCTAGCCAGGCCCCAGAACTCATGTGATGGGGGTCTGGCCGCTGGGAAGGGCGGAGATCTGGGTGGATGTGTGGCCACCCGCCTACACACACACAGGGCAGCCCCAGGCAGCCATGGAAGTCAATGACCCTGGCCAGGTTAGGTAAAGTGGGCTTTCAAATGTGAAAGCCCAATGTACTCATCATCAGGCAGCCAGATCCTGGCCATGGTGGTGGCTAACACAGGTTGGGACTCGGGGACTTCCCTGAGTCACAGCCCCCACCACAGTTGAGATCAATCCCAGGCAAACATCTGGTGCCCAGGATAAGGCCTCTTTCTAGCAAGATTGTGGTCCTCATGCCACAGTGGGGAAAACTGTGGTAATGTGGGTCCCCGTCACATTTGAAAGCACCCCAAGTCTCAAGTTCTCTTTGAATGCCTAATATGCTGCATGTAACATGGCGTCAGCAATGACTGCAGCTCACGGATTTGCAGGAATGAATCTGTCAGCCTTTTTAAGGAAGGTTGTTGAGTGGGCGGTGGCAATCCAGCTCCAGGCGCATCTAGATGGCATTGGTTTCCTGGACCCGTTTCAATCTGGGTTCCGCCCCGGCTATGGCACCGAGACGGCGTTGCTGTCTCTTATACACATCTAGATGTGTATAAGAGAGCAGAACACCACATGTACAGAAGAGGAAAAAACTGGGCTCCAAAATAAATAATGATTTATCAAAATGAGGATCACTGGAGCAAGATGCTCTCCACATACTCTTTCTTGTGAGGAATTGGGAGGGCAGTTCCTAGTTCCTTTAATGAGATGCTCGGGTACATTGCAGCAATAAAGGTAAGGAGAATATGTTTTGGGAAAATTTATTGTAGTCCACATGTACCTCCCTCTGAGCTTATTGTAATCACAGCTCTCAAGATCTTCTGAGATAACCCTACCTTTATACGAAGCAAGAACCATCTGGAGTTCCTTGCAAATCATTCCTGTTCTACTTTGATTTGTAGCTGGTCAAAGTTTTTCATTGGAAAAGTTTTCCTATCCAAAAAATGTAGTCTCATCTAAGTCATTTTCTGTGGGCAGACTTGGGGTGGAGGGGGGGGAGGGGTGTTTGCTTTCCTAGGAGAAAAATCAAAACATTTCATAATGACAGCTGAAAATTGTTAGCAATTTCTTTTTTAAGAAAACAACAAAACAACAAAAAAAGAATGATCATGGAGCTAGTCTTTACTTACATCCCAAATATTCTGTGAGTAAACAAGTGTTTCAACTTTTCCATGACTGTCAATATAACATGTTTCATACGCACTTAGAATGAAAGATGTTAAGAGTCTCTAAACACCTCTCTAAAAACCATCAGAATTTAAGGAAGGTCAAGAAAGGACAGATTTAAAGTCAAGAAAGGACATGGATTCCCCCCCCCCCCCCCCCTAAGTCTTGATAAAGCTAACAATGTAAGAGGAGAAATGAACTATCCCTCTGCTGATTTTATGAGAGCCAACGAGCTTTACCATTAACCACTCTGCTTACGGTGTCTGCCCTTTATTTCTGAGGTTACATCTATCAGGGTAGCTCTCATTAAGTCCATTACTGCATAGTTTAATCAGAGATGCTTAGTCAAAGTACTCAAAGCAGAAGCTCAGAGTCAACATATGAGTGTACTACTTCACACTCGATTAGTAGAATTAAACTTCAGAATTCCTGTCCATAAATTATTTTTCTGAGTACCCCAATTACTATGAAATAGTCTAGCCCAAACCAATCACAAATGTTACCCATTAGCCATTTGATGGCTGCGTTTTATTATGAAATATTTATCTCACCCATTCTAAAAATGAGCGATAACAGATTTTTAGTTTTTCTTTTGCCATAATCCTATTAGCAAAATAAACATAACTACAATAATGGTTCAATTGACATCATTCTCATAAAAGTACTGTCACAGGTATGGGCAGCAGGCACTATTGAGATTGTTCATGTATTGTACAGCCCAGTTGGATTTTCTCCAGTTATTACTATATCAAATCCACCAAATTTGGTGGGTACATAGTTTTTAGAAAGGGCACTTAGCTTTTTTGATCTGAAAACCACAAGTGATGGAGAATCTTCCCCAGCTGTCTTTTCCAGTGGTTAATGTTAAAAAAAGTGTGTGTCATTTCTAGTCCAAATGTATCCAGTTTAAGTTTCCAGACACTGGTTCTTGTAATACCTTTCATTTAATAAGGATTCCTTTTTTATATATAGATAAGATTGTATTCAAGTATTTGGCTCTAAGGCCTGATTTCTAGTACTGTCATTTGAGTGCTCTTTTCTGCATCCTCTTCATGTTTTCAATATCCCTTTCAAAAATGTGGATCCCAGAGCTGAACACAGAAATCCAGTAGTAGCCTTACCAATGCCATGTACTGTACCAATGCCATGTAATGACTTTCCTACTCTTACCTACTACTTTCCTGCTACAACAAGACTGTGGCAGAGCAGGGCCTGACTCCAGGCATTCAAAGTCTCAGGAAGTGAGGCATCATAGCCACTCAGTCATCCCACCTAATCACTCAGGCAACCCTGTTATCCAGAAGTCAATACGTACTGTTGACATCTGTGGTACACAAGAACATTACCTTTTAGTCTGCACCTGCAAAATCCCCAATTGGTGACATACAAGTCTGCCCCCACCAGCGACAGCATCCTACTGCCCATAACAAGCCATCTCTCATCAGCTATACAGGCCCCAGGCACCAGAGATTGTCAGCTCAACATGATGGCCACCTGGCTTAGCCTGCTAGGCACATCATGTAGTTTGCACTCACTTCCTGGCTCTGGTCCAGATATCGGTGTCCTGGTTCTCACCTTCCCAGCTCAGACCCAAATCCTTCCTCACATCTATCCCAGGCCCAGCTGCTGGGCTCCTTACACCTGAAACATGATCAAAGGGTCACATTAGCTCATTTTTACCACTGTGTTGCACTGGGAGCTCCTGCTCAGTTGTCCACTATGACTATCTTTCTTAAGTCCTTTTTCAGAGACAGACCCTGCTTACCAGGTTACAGTCTATAATCTTGGTCTCTAAATGTATGACCTTGTATAAAAACACATATTATTGGCATGAGCCTAGTTTACCAAGCTCTAGTAATCTAGGAACTGTCAAGAATAAAAGTGTACCGTTGGTGAAAAGCTGCAGTTGCTAAGTACACAACACATTACCTTATGAAACAGAGGTCTTATTCCAGCAATGCTAAGACCACTTTCCTAGTAACCAGATTAGCTCCCTCCAAGTCTTAGGGCATATTCACACGGACACTTTTCCCGGGACTATAGCGTTAATCCTGAGATAGTTTGTCTGTCTAAATGCTACATACAGTGATTACAGTCCTGGGCTAACAGAAAAATCCAGTGTTTACAAAACCCAATTTTTGAGGTTTTGTAACATTTGGATGTTAAACTCTCCCCCATGATTATGTCCGTCTAAAAATGACTTCTCTCAGGATAGACAACTATCCCAAGATTAGCACCACAGAGTCTTATGGCAAGAGCTGACATCCTATCTGGGAGTAAAGTCACCACTTTTTAATCACTGGATAACAATTCTGAGATAGTTTCCTCCTAAACCCATGATAGTTTATCCATCTGAAAACACCCTCAAATAGGACTGCAATCCATCCAGTTTCCACTCACACCATCTGAGGACTGAGGGTCTTTTTTTGGTCTTGAGGCTGGGATGCAAAATGTCCAGAAATCGAAGTCTTGAACTGGCATTGCCATTTGCGATCTTGTCACCCACATGACCCTGTACCTATTCCACTGCCCTTACACTGATGAGGTCTGCAAACCACAGTCTTCTCGGCCAGTAGGGAGCCACAAACACGATCTTTGCCCTCTCTTTGCAAATTTTGTTGATGGTCCTGTTCAGCAGTCGAAACAGGTGGAACACATATAGGAATCCCAGAGGCCACTGTCTGTTCATGGTGTGCAAGTTGTCTGTTAGAGGATGAAAGGACCTGGACATAAAACTGCTGCTGCTTTTCATGTTGAGGTGGGAGGCAAATAGGTCTATCAACGGAGTCCTGAAGTGTAGGATTATTTGACTGAATGCCATTCCCCTGGATCCAGCTTTTTTCGGCAGAGCCAGTCTGCTGTAATGTTGTCCTGTCCCTTGATATCGAGTGTCGTGATGGACAATGGATTCATTTCCATCCAGTGCAGGAGGTCCATGGCTTCCCTGTTTGGTGACTTGGATTCCCCTTGATTTTTTACATATGCCAGGGTGGTGGTATTGTCAGTATAAATCTAAGCAGTTCATGCTGTGACTCACGTCCTGAGATGACCACATCCCCTGGGTGAAGCTGTTCTACTTATGTGCCCCCCCAACCCTGCAGACTTGCATTAGTAATTATGACCAACCTCTCTGGTTTCATTAGGGGAACTCCTGCTGAGAATTGTAGATGTGCAGTCCAACTATGACAGAGACTGGTGCACCTGTTCCAGAATTTCCAGGGATAACTTGACTTTCTCTATGATCTGTTGTTGCCATGGCCTGAGAAATTATAGAAGAGGGCAAAGGTGGAAGCTGACCCAAGCTAACTTCTGAAGGCAAGATACCATCAGGCATTGTAGACTGGCTAGTTGTTGTAAAGGAGCCCTGGGAAGGGATAGTATCATTTCCATCAGGGACCAGATTTTCTCCTGTCTTCCTAAGGGAATGAAAACTCTGTCCATTTTTCTGCTGATGACCACCTCGAGTTGTTAGATTCTTTGGAACAGAGCTGGTGGCTCTTGTCCCTGTTCATGACAAATCCATGGTGCTCCAGGTAATCTATAGTCTCTGCCATGGCCTGTATGGCTAAGTCCCAGTTGGGGGCTCAGATCAAAAGATCATCTAGGTATGGGTGAACCAACATGACTCTCGTTCAGAGGTTGGCCACCAAGGGAATTAGGATCTCAGTAAAAGTCTGAGGGGTGGTGGCTAGGTCTAATGGAAGGGCCCTGTGTTGCCAGTAGAGGCTGTTTGTAGAAGAAACTGAGCCACCGCCTGTGGCTGGGCAGGATGGGAACATGGAGATAAGCTTCCTTGAGGTCCAAGGAGGCTAGCAAGTCTTCTTGGCCAACTGCTGAGCAGATGGATGTCCATGTCTCCATTTTTGAACTTTTAGCTTTACATATTTGTTTAGGGGTTTCAAGTCTAGTACTGCCCGCTACTCACCATTCTTTTTGGAAACTAAAAATAATATTGAATAGAGGTCCTACGCCCTTTCGTCTGGAGGCACCAATTCAATTGCCGCTATCCTTGCTAGCCTGGAGATTTCCTGTGATATCGTGTGATGTTTTGGAGCACTCCTTGATCTCAGGGATATGCAAAAGAGTTCTTTTGGAGCAATTGTGAACTCTATCACATAGCCCCATAAGACTACCTCTCTGTCCCATGCATCTCTTGTTGCTGCAACCCACCTTTGGGAGTACCAGAGTAGTCATCCCCTGATGGGAAGTTCAGGGATGGTGGGCAAGACGGACGAGTCAAGAGTCTTGCTTTCTGGACATGATGCACTGGGCAGGTCTGTTCTTCTGATTGACAGAGTAGGCCAACCTCCTTGAGATCCTCTTTCCTCTATGTTGGAAAGAAGTGGAGGATTCTCTTTGGCTGTAGTTGTTGGAGAAGGGCCTGCTGTATGGATGAGGTTTTTTAGAAACACGAATTGTTGCAGGATACATTTCTTTTCTTTGTTCCCAGCTTCTACCGGCACTTTATCTAAGATAATGTCAAATAGTTTTTTCCCCTGGATAAATACTTGCTACTAGTAGATCTTTGGCATATGGGTCTGCTTTCCAGGAACACAGCCATCAGTGGTAGCTGGTGGGTTTCAAGACTGGTGAGGCGTAGGGTGGGGCCAGGTGGAGCCAATGGTAGGCAGAGCCTAGTCAATGGTAGGCAGAGTCAGCAGTGCACATGCAAACACAGAGCAAGAAAACCAAACCATCTTAAGTGAACAATATTATGTGAAGTCCTTAGGACACCACAAAAGCATCATCGTGGAGTTCCACTTGTTCACTGGCCCCAAAACATGCTACACAGTTCTGTTGCAATGTAAAAGGCATCTGCTGCAACCAGAGAGGGAACATTCATGCAAAGACTAGCCATTAGTGAACCAACATGTGGCATGGTGGCCTTCTTGCAGCAGAAAAGCCTTGAAACTGGCTCTGCAAAGGGGTCATTTTAAATGCAGTGAACATTCCAGAAAAGATTAGAAACTCTTCCATCCAATCCCCCAGCCAAAAAAGAGAAAGCAGACAGTTTAGGTGGAAAACAGCAAAGGGGCCATTTTAACTAAGAGCAGCCATGGTCAGTGAGAGCATCCACAAAATGGCCACTGCCTTTGCACATGCTTGGGAGAGGAGGGGGAACCCCAGCAGTGCACATACAAACACAGAGCAAGCAAAGCAAACCATCTCAAGCCAACAATATTATGTTAAGTCTTTAGCACACCACAAAAGCAGAAGCATTAAGTTCCACTTGTCCCCCAGAACATGCTACACAGTTCTGTTGTAAACTAAACTTGCAATGTAAAAGGCATCTGCTGCAACCAGAGAGGGAACATACATGCAAAGACTAACCATTAGTGAACCAACATGTGGCATGGTGGCCTTCTTGCAGGAGAAAAGCCTTGAACATAGCACTGAAAAGGGGGCCATTTTAAATGCAGTGGACATTTCAGTAATTATTAGAAGCTCTTCCATCCAAGCCCCCTCCAAAAAAAAAACCAACACAAACAGAAAGCAGACAATTAGGGTGACAGGGTCTCACGCAGGGTGAAAAACAGCAAGGACCAAGAAAATATTTAAAGAATAGGAGGAAAGGTGAGACAGCACAGCCCTTCAAACTAGGTTCACAAAATTAGTAATTACCCATGCCTGTAATGCATGCCCGGGGGTTGTGGGGGGAAGAGGACAAAAGAAGGCACAAGAAAACAAACAATGTACAGGAGATCAAGGCAGGGGATTTGTTTTTTCAAAACTTACCAGGTTTCTAAAAGGAGTCGTCCTCCTGATCGCTCTAGTCTGACTCCAATAACCCACCTTCTGTTATTCTTTCCTCCAAACAATGAGGCCAGGGACTCCAAACAATTCCCCAGCCCCTCCCCTCTTGTAGAAAAGGGAGGGGGCTTGCTCTCTCTCTTCTCCCTCCCATCCGGTGAACTTAGGGAGGAAGGAGCAAGGAGGAGTGAGTTCTTTCCCTCCCTCCTCCCACTCTAGTAGGGGAGGGGCCAGCCAGGGGGAGACAGAGGCGCCATGGGGTGGCCAGAGTGTTTAGAAAAAGTGCCCTGACATGCCCCCTAGGCCTTGCTGATTGGTTGGGTTTCACCATAGGAATCCAGCCAAGGAGCACCTGGCACCTCCCCCACTCCCTCCTAAATTCCCCAGAAAGCACTGCTTTTCTGGGCTGGCACCCAACCCATGCTCCCTGAGGGCTTGGGGAGTGCCTCTAAGTCCTCGCCTCCCTCTAGCTCTCTGGTCAGTGAGTGGAAAGCTAGAGGGAGGGGGGATCATCAGGAGGAGGATGTCTGTCCTCTCCCCTTGCAGAGTGATTCACAAGCAGTTCTTTCCCTGCCGGCTTTGTTTACATATCAGCTGTTAGCTTCTGGATGCGTGTCAAAGCTACGACTCATCAGCTCTGCAGGCAGCCAGGAGCAGAGAGTTAAAATGTAAACAAAACATTCAGACAAGTGGGGAAACTTAGCGCTGCCACTGGATCAGCTGAGGAACAACTCCTGGCTCTCCAGCAAGCATGGGGACCCCTGAGGGGCTTGGGGGTGTTTTCCCCAATGCTCTGGGGAAGGGGCTACCAATGATGGATGAACTGTCCCATGCTGGCAGCCTGCTTCACCCCTGGGCTGGCCTGTCCATCTAAAGGTGCTCCACCAGATGTGGAACCAGCCTGGGACAGCCCTTCTTGCAGTGCTCTAAAACATCTGGGAGCACCATAGGGATGAATGAACAGAACATGGTTCAGATGTTCGGTCATTCGGTTCGAAACCTGAGCTTGGGTTCGATGGTTCGGGTCAGCTGACCAAACTTGGCCGAACATTAAAAAATACCAAAACCAAAACCGAAATTGAAACCAAAACGAAATCTAAACGAAACCTAATTTTCTGCCCCAGAAAGAGGTTTTTCCTGCCCCCCGAACTCATCCGAAGATGACCGAACTGTTTGGTCATTTGAGAGTTCAGTTTGGACATTTGGTTCGGACATCCGAACAGACCGAGTTCGGTCCAAACTCCGAACATCTGAACCGCGTTCGCCCATCCCTAGAGCACCACCTGTGGGGTGGACTGGTCAAACCTGAGGCACCTGTCTGAAGTGGAGCTGCTGTCCATCTGCTCAACAGATTCACACTGCAGCTCCACTTTTGGCCAACTGTTGCCTCAGGCAACACCATAGAGTTGTGGGCACCAGCCTAGTGCTGGGTGATCCACCCAGAACTCTATGGTGTGTGTGTGGGAGCCACGTGGGTAGACCGCGGTTTGGGGCAACTGCCAGGTCCATCTAAAATGGGCCCAGATGGGGCTGTAAGTGGGTGGACGTGGGGGTGCATCCCTGGACCAGCTCCGGGGACAGGCAGCCTCTGCGTCCATCTGTTTACATGCATTGTGTCAGCCACATGTTTCACATTACAAAATCCCATTGGATGTGTGATTTAGAGACAAAGTTGTTCAGGTGATATCTTTTTACTAGACCAACTTACTGTAAGCTTTCAAGGGAATATGAACGCGTTTTGTTTGGGAATTTTGACTGAGTAAGAAGTGAGTAAGGACTTCCAAGACTTGGCCTAGTTAATTGAGAGTGCTGTTTCACTAGAAAATCATGTGCAGATAGTACCAAATACTATTCCAGAATAGAACTAGAAACGGATGCAGGAGTGTGTGCAGCTTATTACTTGCAAAGAAGAAAATTATCTCTCAACCTCTGGTGCTGAGTGATGAAAACAAATTAAAGGCAAGCTACTTGTGTCTTGTTGTGTGTTGCATCATAATTGGCAGATGTAAAGACAATTGGAATACAGAAAAAAAGAAACCAATTTATATAAAAAGGAGCCCAATGTTCCTCATAATGGATCACCAACAGGGTTTTAACTCTGGACCATCATATCTTCCACACAATCAGTACCATTTGATCTAAAGGAGTAAGATTTATATGTGAATCAGCTGCTAGCCAGAGATATGGTTGTAGCATATTGTGATACTGTCTCTTTAAAATGACATCATCCAGAGTTCAGGAGAAGGAACTTGAGGCGGGGCCATTTTGTAATTGCCCTCTCTAATAAAGAAAGGACTTGTGGCCTGAACAACATGACATTACCTGCTCCAGGGTCAGATCACCATCGCAGTCAGGATCTAGCCAGGCCCCAGAACTCATGTGATGGGGGTCTGGCCGCTGGGAAGGGCGGAGATCTGGGTGGATGTGTGGCCACCCGCCTACACACACACAGGGCAGCCCCAGGCAGCCATGGAAGTCAATGACCCTGGCCAGGTTAGGTAAAGTGGGCTTTCAAATGTGAAAGCCCAATGTACTCCTCATCAGGCAGCCAGATCCTGGCCATGGTGGTGGCTAACACAGGTTGGGACTCGGGGACTTCCCTGAGTCACAGCCCCCACCACAGTTGAGATCAATCCCAGGCAAACATCTGGTGCCCAGGATAAGGCCTCTTTCTAGCAAGATTGTGGTCCTCATGCCACAGTGGGGAAAACTGTGGTAATGTGGGTCCCCGTCACATTTGAAAGCACCCCAAGTCTCAAGTTCTCTTTGAATGCCTAATATGCTGCATGTAACATGGCGTCAGCAATGACTGCAGCTCACGGATTTGCAGGAATGAATCTGTCAGCCTTTTTAAGGAAGGTTGTTGAGTGGGCGGTGGCAATCCAGCTCCAGGCGCATCTAGATGGCATTGGTTTCCTGGACCCGTTTCAATCTGGGTTCCGCCCCGGCTATGGCACCGAGACGGCGTTGGTGGCCTTGGTCGACGATCTCCACCGGGAGATGGATGCAGGATGTTCAACATTTCTCATCCTGCTAGATCTCTCGGCCGCTTTTGACACCGTGGGCTGCTGTTGAGACGGCTGCATGACCTGGGGGGTCTGAATGGGACCATTCTTGAATGGTTCCATTCATTCCTCTCGGGGAGAAGCCACCGGGTGGTGCTGAGGGATGAGACATCTTGCCCCCACGCTTTACCATGCGGCATTCCTCAGGGTTCTATTTTGTCTCCGTTATTGTTTAATGTATATATGCAGCCCTTGGGGGAGGTTGTGAGAGGGTTTGGGGTGATTTGTCACCAATACGCTGACAATACTCAGCTCTACCTCTCCTTTTCAGCGGACCAAACCCTGCTGTCTTGGTGCTATCCCAGTGTTTGGAGGCCGTGGCTGAATGGATGTGGCAGAGCAGACTGAAGCTCAACCCCAATAAGACGGAGGTGATGTTGGTGGGAGAGCGAGGTAGGTAGTGGCCCTCCTGATTGGGGGGGTTCACCCTCCTATAGCTCAGCAGGTCCAGAGTCTGGTGGTGATATTGGATGCGTATCTCTGCCTGGAGCAGCAAGTGGAGGCAGTCGCAAAGGCTGCTTTTCGCCAGCTGCATCTGGTACGGAGGCTGCGTCCGTTCATCTCCGGCCCGGACCTGGCCTCCCTCATCCATGCCTTCATCACCTCGAGGCTGGACTACTGCAACGCGCTCTATGTGGGACTTCCCTTGTGCCTGGTTCAGAGGCTGCAGATAGTGCAGAATGCGGCGGCCCGCCTCCTTTCGGGGATGGGTCGTCAGGAGCACATAACACCTGTGTTCCGGATTCTGCACTGGTTGCCGATAGCGTGCCGAGCCAGGTTCAAGGTTTTGACCTTGATCTACAAGCCCCTTCACAGTCTGGGCCCCCCCTACTTCAGGGACCATCTTGCCCTCCACGCCCCAGAGCGGCACCTTCGGTCGACCTTTGGTTCGGCTCCTTTGGTCGGTGCCTTCTTGGAGGTCCCCCATGTTAAGCGGGGGGCCACAATGGAGAGGGCATTCTTGGTGGCCGGGCCGCGCCTTTGGAACTCCCTTCTGGAGGAAGCTCACCTGGCCCCAAGCCTTTTGATATTCTGGTGAAGATGTAAAACCTGGCTGTTCGCCCAGGCCTTTGGGGAGGGTGGGAGGGTGGGTTAATGGAATGGGGTTTTATCTCCCCTACCCTATTTTATTGTTTTAAATGTTTCCCGGGCCCTGTTTTAATACTTTATGTATTTTTGATGTGTTTTAAATGGTTTTATATGTATTTTATATTTTTTTTGTTGGAAGTCGCCCCGAGCTGTTCTCAGGAGGGGCGGGGTATAAATCTAGAAATAAATAAATAAACTTCCGCCTAGCTCTGACATTAGCTGCCAGGGCTCTGGCAGACTAAGCTACTGAATCTGTAGAGACTGTTGCAATAAAAGAGGTTGCTACGGTTATATTAGCTGCTAACTTCCTGGTGGCTCTGGGAGATGAGTTGCTTTGCCTGATCTTAAACAATTTCATGATGGTTCTGGCAAAATAATATGTGGCTCTTGACATGTGCAGGACTGCCTCAAAGTTTCTATGTGGCCCCGATTCGATACCTCGGTCTATGGCATCCTTGGGATAAAGATCCCCTTCTACAGGAAATACTGACTTACATACCAGTGATGCTGCTGTCACATCTATTTTTGGAGTGTTAAAGACTGTGCTTTGTGCCTGTAGGAAGAATATAATATTCCCTGAGTCTTATTCAGCCTGAGGACCTTGTTAGGCTATTTCCACTCTCAGCATATGATGTGCTCAAAAGCTCTATTGAGCAGCATGCCTTTTCCTTTTCCAGATACCTTTGGGATATGCTTCCTGTTTGACTCCTCCTCAGAGTCCTTAGCTTCTCTCTGCTAAGGACACATCCTGTGTGTCACTGGGGTAGGGGGTTTGTGACTCACAACGGGGGATCCACTTGCAACTGAGGCTCGTCCCTGGCTTAGAGGAGGTGCAACGGTGTTCAAATGCCCCTCTGGATAGAACTGTGGCTTTATGAGCCTCTCAGAACTCAGGCCTCTATCATCATAGGGCACCAGATAGCACAGGGAAGCCAAGCCTTGCCCCACACGTTCACACGTCTCAATCCCTCTAGGACAAAGGGGGTAAGGATAGTGCATAGGGGGCACGTGGGTGGTAGGAAGGGGACCAGAAGAGGACAGGGAAACAGCGACACTCAGCAGGGTAGG
Source organism: Sphenodon punctatus (assembly GCA_003113815.1). Taxonomy (NCBI): domain Eukaryota; kingdom Metazoa; phylum Chordata; class Lepidosauria; order Sphenodontia; family Sphenodontidae; genus Sphenodon; species Sphenodon punctatus. The sequence goes on from QEPC01000858.1 coordinate 55,926, forward strand.
GACAGCCCAGGAACTGGAGGGGGGAAGGGCAACAAACACTCACCGGGCACTCTCACTCTGCTCACACACGTAAACAGGGGACAATTGTAGGATCAAACAGATACACGGGGCTCTAGAAGGTCACACGTACTCTCACTCAGTCTTCACAATAAATGACAATAATGTAACACTTAGCTTCACCCGCAAGGGGCCAGTCTCTCTGTATTCACCAGCATCATACTGAAGCCGGCACTGGGTTTTTAACATGAAGGCCCTGCCCCCGTACGCGCCCACAAGTGCTCTGAGCGCCGCAGCTGGGGCATGCCTACAGCGCATGCAGGCACTGGGGGCATGGCTACGGGCTCCGCGACGGGGCTGGTTGCCCCGGGAGAAGGCATAGGGAGAGCGGCGTGCTGCCCTGTTATCAGCGGCACCCTGCGAGGGTGAGGTCCGCTGGGGCAGCATTGCGGGGCTCCCCGCTGCAACTGGAGCCGCCGCCTGGAGGAGGGGCTTACACTGTGAGAGTCCTGCTGTTATGTATCACCCAGGAATAAGATAAACTGCCTATGTGTGCAGACCACACCTACTCTACCTCCTACCAGTACCAAGGTAGAAATCCAACTATGAAATGGAGGAAGCAATCCCCTCTGAGCATGCCCATTTGAACATTCTGCCTCCTATTGGTAGTGGAGCTGAGGAGAAATGCAGACAACCCCAGAAGTAAAATAGTACCCTTAGCAATGGAATAAGGATTAAATGCTTATGGTAAACGGTAAGCAGAAAGTCAGTAAATTGGGACAGTATCTCATGGTGTTGGGAGAATCAAGAAATCACATCAGTATTGGGAAACGGTTGGGAAATTGATCCCGGGTCCCGATATGACAACATTTCTCAGAAGCAGCAATTTAGCTGCACATTTCAGCCCTCTTGTCACTTAAATCACACCCTGCCCCCTGTACACATTTTGTGTTTAAATTTGTATTGATTTTATATGGGCACTAAAACCATATCAACCCAACTATTTTTTACACCAGTACTGTAGAACACCATTTATTATATTTAGGGAAGTCCTTTTAATTTTCAAAACATACAAATTTAACTGAAGATTGAGTAACAAGAAATACATATACATTCCAAAACTACCCATCAGTTATTTGTCATCTTTTTCATTTTCCACAGCCCTCTCTGATTTGTATCTTCAGCCTTAAGTTGCTCTTATATCCCTCAAACTTTAGAGATTATTGTACCTAGAGAATAGGCAATCAGGCTAGAGCGACCATAAGAGCTGAAATGGGTAATACCTGCAATTTCAGGTACCGTGTCAGGTACCTGACAGGCTACCCAAGCGCCGATTGGGTACCCGGTTACCTGGCTCCACAGAAAGGCCCAGTTTCTCCAGAAAGCCAGGGCCACCCATGGCTAACCTGAAGAATCAGGGGTAGCTGGGGATGGCCACAACAGAAAGGAGGCGAGGCCATAGGGACTTTTCCACCCCCTTTCCAATGTAGTCCCATCCCCACAGAACATTGTCACTCAATGACAAGGAGTGGGGTTATGTCAAAAAGTGGCGTGAACTCCTATACCTCTCCCATGCAGACATGGTCCCACATCCTCTAGATTTTCTCCTGGAGTGAGGTGGCAGGCAACCCTACTCTCAGGGTGATTTGGACCTTCTGGAAATGTTCCCTATAGCAGGTACTATGTATAGAATTTTTTTTATTTTAATAGGAAGTTCCCACTGAATCACTGAAAGATGAGCAATTAAGATCTCCAGTGTTTTTAAAAAGGAATGTCTCTAAAAAGAAAAGATTTTATTTACAAGCATTGGTGTAAGTCCCATTTATTGAACGGGACTTTACCACTAAGCACTAATGCCAGTACTTTTAACAGTTGGAGGATCACACGTTATTATTTTCTACTGCTCCTACCCCACCCCAGCAACAAGTTTCTAAAACATAAAAATATTCAAAGGTTAATTAGTACAATATTGTTTAGATAAATAAACTGTCATTAAAGCAACACTATCATTTAATTCAATAGGACTTCCTTCCAGTACCCTATGGTACAGAATAGCATGCTGCCTCAGGATTCACAGCTCCAGACGACATCAACCTTTTGCACCAACAAACCCTAATGACCACTAGGGGCAATGGAAGTAGAGATAGTGAGTTAGCGTGTGTGTCACTTTAACCTTTCTGATCTCTGCTTTTAAGCCCCCTTCCCCCTCTCAGATGGGATGTGCCCAGGAAGCTCCTACTGGACTTCCTCCTTCTTCCTGACCTTTCTCCATTCCTCTCTTCTCTCTTCAATATGACTGGCCACCATGCTGGTGGCAGCTAGCTAGTAAGATCTAGGGATAGGCCTTTCCTATCACAATGTATTTCTCAATAAAGTAGATTATTTTAATCTAGAAACAATCTCCAAGGTGTTGATTACTTCTAAGCTGTTGCTACTGAGAATTCGAGCTATTTTCTTTTGTTGTGTGTAAACTCTGCT
>QEPC01000858.1:60865-86107 GCA_003113815.1 Sphenodon punctatus
GGGGGCTTGAGAAGGGAGTCGAAGGTGGAGAAGAGGTGGCGAGGGTCACGAGAGAATGATTCAACTCGGGAGGCATAGTAGTGTTGCCTCGCCAGGGAGATAGCAGAAGAGAGGGAGGAGAGGGAGAATTTAAAGTGGAGGAAGTCAGGGTGGGAGCAGGATTTGCGCCAGAGGCATTCAGCAGCACGGGTGCAGGAGCGGAGGTAGTGGATAGTAGGGGTGAGTCACGGACAGGGGTTTTGGGGTTGAACGGGGCGGGAGTAGAGAGGGGCAAGACAGTCAAGGGTCATGGTGAGAGAGGTGTTAAAGAAGGAGATGGCAGTATCAGGGGAGGAACAGGAGAAGACAGGGGGGAGGAGGGGGGAGAGGGAGGAGGCGAAATCTTAAGGGGTAACAGCCTGCATATCATGGAAGAGGCGTGAAGCAGCTGAAGAAGAAGGGGGTTGGTGGGAGAGGGTGAAGGAGGCAAGGTGATGGTTGGACATGGGACAAGAGTCAATGGAGAGGTCAGCAACAGGACAGTTTCTGGAGAGGATGAGGTCGAGAGAGTGGCCGTTGGTGTGGGTGGGGAAATCAGTCCAGAGGTGGAGATCAAAGGAGGAAGTTAGGGAGAGGAAGCGGGAGATAGAGGGTTGGGAGGGTGCATCAACATTGATGCTGAAGTCACCAAGAATGAGAGCGGGGGTATCATCAGCGAGGAAGAAGGTAAGCCAGAATTCAACGTCCAGGAGAAAAGAGGAAAGGGGGCTAGGGGGGCGGTAAATGACCGCGACATGAAGGCAGAGGGGGGAGTATTTGACATTTGCTACTTAGTTGCTACTTACTGATTTGCTACTTACTGATTTGACATTTGCTACTTAGTTCTGCAAGTCAGAGGATGGGAAATAATCTACATTAGAAATGGAGACAAACCAAAAACACATGTCAGGAGAAATCACATTTTCATATGGAAATTAATCCTTGTTTGGAGCTGGCCAATGGAAGGGCTTACGGGTGTCATGCATTCAAGGAGAAGATGATAATGTGGGAGAATCAATACCATATTTAAGTAGAAGTTACACCAATTTGTTTCATTCCTGCATTACTTCATGCTTACAAAAATGTGCTATTCAACTATGTTGAAACTCCAACACCTTCTGTGTCAAAAACTAATTGCTAGAGCTGAACCATAAGGATTTTCAGAAGTGACAAATGGTTGTGGAATCCAACTCAAATCACCTTAAGAAGGCATCTGGCTTACAGAGGGTTGGCTGTCAACTCTTCTGAAAGTAAGACCCTTTTATTTATTTATTTTTTATTTATTTCTTTAAAAATTATATCCCGCCCCTCCTGCCCACAGGGCAGCCCTGGGAGGCGAACAACACTCAATAAAAAAATTTTTTAAACAATTTAAAAATACAATACAATGTGGGGAAATCCCACCTCCACCCCTGGTCTACCCCTCACCAAAAGCCTGATGGAACAGCCAGGTCTTACATACACAGAGTGGGAGCCAACTGAGCCTCCTCTGGGAGCAAATTCCACAACACAGGGGCGGCCACTGAAAAAGATCTAACATCAGTGGCCACCCACCTTGCCCGGGGAACCTCCAAAAAGGCTCTCACGGATGATCTCAAGGGTCGCACGGGCACATAGGGAGTGAGGCGGTCCCGCAGATAAGCAGGGCCCAGACTGTGAAGGGCTTTAAAGGTTAAAACCAGTACCTTGAACCTGGCCAGGTGCTTTATAGGCAGTCAGTGCAGAGCCCGGAGCACTGGTGTCATGTGCTCCTTGTGACCCGCCCCCGTAAGGAGACGGGCCGCAGCCTTCTTCACCAGCTGCAGCCTCTGGACCAGCTTCTCGGGCAGCCCCACGTAGAGCACGTTGCAGTAATCCAGTCTCGAGGTGATGAAGGCATGGATGACAGTGGCGAGGTCGGAGTCTGAGAGATACGGCCAGATAAGGTGTATCTGGTGGGGTACCCAAAAATCAAGGCAGTTAAAAATTAATACTGTTGAAAACCTTGGCCTTAAAATATTTCTAACACTGGCTTTCTTGCAAAAAACAGGAAGCTCCACAAATTCACAAGTTGACACACACTGGCTCAGCAGTTCTCAATCAATTTATTTATTTTTATTTTATTTTATTTTGTCATATTTATTAGCCGTCCCTTCATGCCTACGGCATCTCGGGGCAGCTTACAACAAAAACAAACAATAATCATAAAAATTCTCATTTTTAAAACATTTTAAAATAACCCCCTATTACTTTAACATCCTTAAAATCCAACCCCACCCCACCCCCCACCTACCCCACCATCCCACCCTCCCCTCCGAAGGCCTGGGCGAACAGTCAGGTCTTGCAGGCTCAGCGAAACGCCAGCAGACCCAGGGCCAGGTGAGCTTCCTCCAGGAGGGAATTCCATAGTCGCGGCCTGGCCACCGAGAACGTCCTTTCCATTGTGGCCCCCTGCTTAACACGGGGGACCTCCTGGAAGGCGCCCCCGGTAGACCGCAGGGATTGCTCTGAGACGCAGAGGGTGAGGCGGTCCCAGAGGTATGAGGGGCCCAGACTGTGTAGGGCTTTATAGATCAAACTTAACACCTTGAATCTGGCCCGATAGGCTATAGGCAACCAGTGCAGAATCCGGAGCACAGGTGTTATGTGCTCTAGCTGACACGTCCCTGTAAAGAGACGGGCCGCGGCATTCTGCACTAGCTGCAGTCTCCGGACCAGAAACAGGGGAAGCCCCACTTAGAGCGCGTTGCAATAGTCTAGCCTCGAGGTGATGAAGGCATGGATGAGAGTGGCCAGGTCGGGCCCGGAGATGTATGGAGGGAGCCTCCGTACTAGATACAGCTGGCAGAAAGCGGCTTTAGTCACTGTCTCCACCTGTCGATCCAGATGGAGGTCTGAATCCAACACCACCCCCAGACTCTGAACCTGCTGGGCTACAGGAGGCCAGAACCCACCCACCCCCACCGGAGGAGTCAACACCCCCCCTCGCCCTTCCCACCACCATTGCCTCCGTCTTATCAGGATTAAGTTTCAGTCTGCTCCGCCGCATCCACTCCACCACGGCCTCCAGACATTGGGAAAGTATCGAGACAGCAGGACCTGGGTCAGTTGAAAACGAGAGGTACATCTGAGTATCATCAGCATACTGGTGACACTGCACCCTGAACCCTCTCACAATCTCCCCCAGGGGCTGCATATACACATTAAATAGTAATGGAGACAGGATCGAACCCTGCAAAACGCCGCAGGTCAAGACCCAGGGGCTTGATGTTTCAGCCCCCAACACCACCCGCTGGCTTCTCCCCGAAAGGAATGAGCGGAACCACCCAAGGACAGCCCCGTCCAGACCCCCCACATCACGCAGCCATCTCAACAGCAGTCCATGGTCCATGGTATCAAAAGCAGCCGAGAGATCTAGCAGGATCAGAAATGTTGAATATCCTGCATCCATCTCCATCGTCCACCAAGGCCACCAATGCCGTCTCAGTACCATAGCCGGGGCATAACCCAGACTGAAAAGGGTCAAGGAAACCAATACTATCCAAATGCGCCTGGAGCTGCAGTGCCATTGCCCGTTCAATAACCTTCCCTAAAAAGGGAAGATTAGAGACGGGGTGGTAGCTGGCGAGTGCGCCCACATCCAAGAATGGCTTCTTCCTAAGGGGGCGCACCATAGCTTCCTTGAGACTAGGCGACAACCTCCCCTGCTGGAGGGAAGCGTTGACCACCCGCCTCACCATCACCATTCCCAATGTCTCCCTGAAGGCTTTCACAAACTAGGATGGACATGGATCTAGTTCACAACTAGTGGCTCTATCAGACCCCAGGACATCCACCGCATCAGCCAGTGTCGCTTCCTGAAACTCCTTCCAGAAAGATTGACCAGACGGTGCCTTCATAACCTTGTGCTCCTGACCTCCTGCTTCCAACCCGGTGTCAAAGTTACTCTAGATCTGAGTGATCTTGTCTGCAAAGTAGATGGCAAACTCCTCACAGTGGGCCTGGGACAAGTCCCCGTCCAGGCGGAGGGAGGCCAGACTAACCAGCCCCCGCACCACCCGAAACAGCTCTGCTGGATGCGACTTTGCAGATGCTATGAGGGCAGCAAAAGAATTCTTTCTTTGCTGTCCTCACAGCCTCAACATAGGACCGCAAATGGGCCCTATGGAGAAGTCGATCAGATTCAGAGCGAGTTCGACGCCAATGTTGCTCCAATCTCCTGCCTACCTGTTTCATACATCGCAGACCCTCAGTGAACCAAGGGACCCTGCGGTGACGAGACAGAGGCAGAGGACATCTCAGAGTCAGCCTGTCAATGGCCTCACCCAGCAAGGTGTTCCAATGCTGGACCAGCACATCAGCTGAGTGGCCATCAGGGTCTAGGGTTAACTCCCTCAGAGTCTCCTGGAACTGTTGCGGTTCAATCAGCCTCTGAGGGTGGACCAACCTAACTGGTCCATTCCCCTTTTGGAGGGGGTGCGCTGAGAGGTTGGCCTGTAGAAGATAATGGTCCGTCCATGACAAGGGCGTAACTCTTGCGTCCCCCACTAACGGACCATCCGCCTCAAGGCCTGAACAGAAAACCAGGTTGAGGATATGCCCCCCCCCCCATGGGTCGAGCAGTTGGCCACCTTGGACAAGCCCATGGTTGCCATGGCAGTCAAGAACTCACGCTCCGCTCCTACAAGGTTGGTGTCAGCATGGGCGTTGAAGTTCCCCAGGATCAAAGTCCTGGAGGAGTTCGGCGCCACCTTCAAGGCCAGCTCTGCTAGAGCAGCAAGGGAAGCTGCTGGACAGGAAGGGGCCTGGCATACCAGCAGCACCCCAAGCTTGCCCCCTGCCAAATCAAACACCACATGGAGGTCCTGAACACCTGGAATCTCCTGAACCAGATATCTCCTAACTGGCCATTCCTCTCTAAAAACAATAGCTACACCTCTCCCCCGGCCCCCCCATGTGGGGCTGGTGCTGCACAGCATACCCAGCCGGAAAGAGGTCCGCCAAAACAGGTCCCGCCCCCTCGTCCAGCCAGGTTTCTGAATGCATGCTGTAATTTGAACTACACCCCTCTTGCATCTGTCATAGTTGAGGCCCCCCGCACCACACACATATACATATGCCTTCCTCCCTCTCCCCCTTCCCACCATATTATTGATTCCCCTCTCTCTCCCTATTGTCACCCCATTATTTTGGAGATTCACCACCACCACCAGCTCAGTGAATGAGGAGCTAGGTGCTTGCCAGCTAAGATTCTTCTCACACCCCCACAGAAAACCTTCCATGCCCCTGCCCCACACCAGTTCAAGAACCTAGGCTCTGACTGACTTAATTTAGACAGAGGTTATATTCTAACAATAGGAAGGCATTTCGATGCATTAAAACAAAACCCCCAAAAGTTTAGAAGATTGTGGTGCACTGGTCTATGACAACACCATCATCTGTAAAAACAACCGGACAGCAAAAATGCAGATTTATGAAGACATTTTAATTGTTGTGTAGTTAAATCACTGTACTTTGTATTCCCCGCTGACTGTCTCTCCAAATATGGAGAAACATAACTGAAGCATGAGTAGACACTTGTCACAGTCAGACTGTTGGAGAATATGACAACATGACCTAGTGTCAGACACGATGACAGTTTGCATGGAGAACAATGTGGCTGCATGTCAGATATTTAACGATTTGGCAGCTAGATTTCTGCCCCTAAACAAGACTCTCCAGTTAAGATTTTGCAGGAACAAGCTATGCCACATCAAGTTCTGGGACACAAACAAGGAGCCCACCTAAAACAAGGAAAAGAAAAACAGGAAACACAGAGCAGCTACAAACCAAACCACCCCTCACCTCTACCACACTACCTTGCAGAGAATTAGGGCTGCGCACAAAGTATTTGTCATTTGTCTCTTTACACGTGTTCACTGCATTTTCCCCATTGCCACCAATGTGGAAAACGCAGTAAACACAGATCCCTGGATAAGGATTATTTTAGTGCAGTGAGAACCCTGCCATTTGACCAGTCTATAAAGAAAGAAAAATACCATTAAAACTGCTGCTAAGATTGCTAGAAAATTTATAAGGGGAGGGACAATGTTCTGGGGGAGGGTGAAGAATGCAGTTTGGTGGTTAGCTCAGGGAGGGTGGAACGGGGCATGGATCAGGGTCTCTCATATAGGGGGTTGCTGGCTTGAGGGAGAGTAAGGTATGCAGCTGGCTCTGGGGGTTTGCTGGCTTGAGAGAGAGGAGAGAACGGGACATGGGGCTGACTCATGGGGAGTTTGCTAACTTGGAGGGAGTTTACTAACTTGGGGATGGAGAAATGGGCCATGGGTCTGGCTTGGGTGTGTCACTGGTATGGGGGAGCAGTCACTGATTTGGGGGGAATGGAGCATGGGTCTGGCTCAGAGAGATCACCGGCTTGTGGAAGGGGCACAAGACTAGGCTCAGGGGAAGTTGTTGGCTTGGGGAGGGTGAAGGGGCTGGCTGAAGGGGGGGTGGGTTGCTGGTTTGGGAAGAGAGAGTTTTTATTTATTTATTTATTTATTTATTTATTTATTTTTATTTTTAAAATTTGATAACCCGCCCACCTCCTGTCTAAGCAGCCTGGGGCGGTGTACACTATGAATACAAATAAAACAACAGAACTCCAAATGGGTCATAACAACCTCCACCCAACCCAACCCAACCCAACTCTACCACTACCAATCTCCCCTACCAAAAGCCCAATGGTACAATCATGTTTAACAATGATGTTTGAAGAAGGGGAGATCCGAGGACCAGCGGACCTCCACCGGGAGGGAGTTTTACAAACAAGGTGCGGCGACTGAGAACGCCCTCTCCAATGTGGCCCCCCCACCACCAAACATGAGGGACCTTCAAAAGGGCACCCCTAGCCAACCACAGAGGCCATTCCACAACCTGGGGGGTGAGGTGGTCTCATAGGTAGGTGGGGATGGGTCTGGCTGGGGTGAGAGGGTGGTTTCACGCTCGGAGGGGAAATCACTGGCCTGTGGGAAGTGGGATCCCTAGTTGGGAACTGGGTGTCCCGGACACAGGCAGTCCCGGAACAGGGGGGCCCCAAAAGGCTGAGCCACAGGCACAGGGGGAGGCCACACAGAACAGGGAACAGCCCAGGAACGGCCCAGGAGGCAGACAGGCACCCCAAGCGCCAGCAAGGGTGCCATGGGGGGGTGCAGGAGAGCCAGAGCAGTGCAGGCGGTCCACAGATGGACACACACACCCGGGCAGATGCCGGGAGGCAAAGTCCAGGCGCCCCAGAACCCCGCGGTCACAGAGGCACCCACGGGGGGGCAGCACAGGCACAGCAGGGAGCCACGGTGGATGAGGAAGGCCAGAAGCAACCCGGGCGGAGGCACGGAGAGCAGGATACGGCCACAGGAGAAGGCAGCCACGGAGGGAAACACCGGATGCAGAGGCAACCAGGAAGGGGCTCGGAGCCACAGGCAGGGGCAGAGGATCCCCTGGAAACAGGCAGCACAGTTGCAAGGCCGGGACATTATGGAGGAAGCAGACACCGGCCCACGGCAGGCACAGTGGGCCTCACAGCCAGCTGCAGGGGGCAATGAAGGNCAGGCAGGGGCAGAGGATCCCCTGGAAACAGGCAGCACAGTTGCAAGGCCGGGACATTATGGAGGAAGCAGACACCGGCCCACGGCAGCAGGGAGGAGGCGGGAGCTCTCCGCGGGGCAACCAACCAGAGCACGGAAGGCACAGTGGGCCTCACAGCCAGCTGCAGGGGGCAATGAAGGTGCCAGGGGCCAGGTGGCTGCCAGGGGCATGAAGTGGGGCCACTGAAGCATGCTCCGACAGTAGCCCATTACAGACATGTGGTGGGCGATGAGGTAGTAAGCCTCAAAGGGATTCTGCACAGTGAGCCCCAACTGCACATTGGAACGGGACCACACATCGGACAGTGTGCCATCTCCACCTCGGTGGGCTTGGACAAGCCATAGTCAGCAGCCGGGGCCACGGAAGGTGACCAAGCTCCAACAGCCGGTGATACACCACCCCATGCGATCGCTGGTATCCACAGGCCCCGTGAACACAGCCAAAGTAGGACACGGCCACAGGGCAGGGCCCCCTTCATTCAGACAGGCCGTGTAGGCGACCAGGCTGCACACAGACAGAGCAGACACAGTCTCCGCCACCGTCCACCCCACATGCGAGCACCTCATTTCCGGGATGCGCCCATCGGGAAAGGGAATCAGGCCATGGGTCTCCGCATGCAGTCGGCAATCACGGGCGTTCACCTCATAGCCAAAGTAGGGCAGCCCCGAGCTCACACTCGCATAGGCACTGGACAGGCTTTCCAGGCAGCTCAGGAGCAATTGCACAGCTGGGGAATGCCACAGCTCACACAGGGCCATGGTCTCACGGAAAGTCCAGCGATGGGGGGCCCCATGGCCACTGGGAGTCGGAAACCCGGTGGAAACACAGAAAGCCATGGTCCAGGAAACAAAGGAGACTAATTGCGAGGCCAGGGGGGGCCCACAATCCCTGGAGGGAGGGGAGAGGATGCAGGGGGGCCTCAAGGCCAGCCGATAAGGCCACCGGCCGCAACATGGCATGGCAAGCTAGCGAGGCGTGGGGTGCGGACCCAGCACAGCTGCTGGAACAGAGCGCACAGACATGACAGCCTACACACTAATCAGGGCGTTGAGGACAACAGGCTGGCAAAGCTGAGAGGTGAGAGGTTGATGACAGCAGGAATGGAGCTGCAGCCCACACACGCCCGGGCGCAGACTGGACCGTGCGCCAGGCCCCGTTCAGGGACAGCAGGTGTGCTCCGTGGATTGCCCCCAGCTCCCCAGCATGGCAGCCCTTCAGGAGCCTGGCTGGGCAGCCGGGAGGAGGACCACCCATAACCGACCCGGGGGACCCCGGCAGGGCCCCAGGTCATGACCCGGGAGCGGGGATACACGTGCCCCGGCCTATAACTGGGCTGGCTGGCCCCCACCCGAGGTAACATGCACCATGGAGCTAAGCTGGTTGGGTGCCCATGGGATGCACCTAGCCCTCTGCGCAGAGTGGTACTGCGCGCATACTGATCTCTTGCACATCCAGACCTCAGAGGTGCACCTGGGTGCCCATCTGCAGGTTACCATTTCCTGGAGTGCCTCTAGGGCCCAGAGAACCCACCACACCCACAGGCTCTCCCTGGCCCGGCTCTGGGCCCTGCGGGTGTTTGGGGAAGGCCAGCAGGCCCTCCTCCGCAGCTGGGATAGGGTCGCATGGCTCCGCAAGGCAGCCGGGCACCTCCAATGGCAGAGGGAGACCATGGGGCACGCAGTCCTGCTCGCCATGCCCATAGACTGGTGAGTATAGGTTACAGAGCGGGAACAAGAGATCCTCCACCCCTCTGCTGGGGAGGCCACAGAATATGTTAATAGGCACGGATACCACACCCTGCAGCTGCAAGCTGTGGTGGACCACTGGGGGCATTTCATCGACATCTTCACGGGCAACTCTGGGTGCAGCCACGATGCCCGGATCATGACCATCTCCCTCTTATATTCCCGGATGTACCACAGGGACTTCACGGACATGGCCATGACCTGGATTGAGGGGGTGCTGATGCCCCCCTGCATCCTGGAGGACCCAGCCTATCCCCTCACCCAGTGGCTGATGAAGGCATACCCGGTCGCCCGGAACCCTGTGGAGGCTCTCTACAATACCCGCCTGTGTGCTAGCAGGACAGTGGTTGAGAGGGCCTTCGGGGCCCTCTAGCAGCGCTGGAGGAGCCTCGCGGGTCGCCTGGACTACACAGTGGAGACCTCTGCCCTGGTGATCAGGGCCTGCTGTGTGCTGCACAACGTGTGCGAGACCGATGGGGCTTCCCTCGAATACCCCGTGCCCCGGAGTCTTCCCGGCCCTGTGCCCCTGTATGTGAACGCAGAGAACCCGTGGGAGTACCGATACACCAAGCGCATTTGTGCTGCCCCAGCCAGGCGGATCAGCCAGGAGGCCGAGGCGTGAGGTGCACCCCCCCTTCTCCACCACCCCAGGGCACCCGCCAGCGCCCTGGGCATGCCCCTGTACAGCCACCCACCTGCCCACAACCCCGGGCCCATGAACTGACCCTGGAAGGCAACTGTTGTACCCAAACCTTTATTTCAAAACACAGTTACATGTGTCACCACCACCACCACCCACCTCCCAGTGCCATGCTCCCCCCCCCCCCACATCAGACTACTAAAATCAGCTAGAAGAGTGTTTCAACAAAAACAGTGAGATACTTGATGCTATTGTGTGTGTCCACATTATAGCTACTGACAAGACCATAGCAGCATCAACTCAAGAGGAACACAGAAAGATGCAGAGAACAGCGATGGCAAGAGTCCAAGCAGAAAACGTCAACATCCATCCAAGCAAGCGGAATGGTCAACTGTTTCCCCCAGCAAGATAATGATCTTCAGATGTAGGGGATTGGCCATTCTAGAAATATAACTGCCTGTTTTTACCACATTCACACCCCTTATTAATTATTATTATTATTATCATTATTATTATTATACATGATTCCATATTCAAGTGCTTGCTTCTCCTAGGTACATGCTATTGCTTCTCCCTTCCTTCTCCAATCCCTGTCACCTCCATCTTTGTCCATTCTCTTATCTTCCATCTTGGCTGCCCTCATCTGATGGCTGTTTCTGTCAGGAGCAGGGCTTGAACCCAGGTCTCAAGGCCGGTTCTTTACCCACTCAGCTACCAGGACTGCTGAGCAGTCTCCTGGAACAAAAGTCGCATACTTCTCCACCCCCCACTCTCTTTTTGATTGGCTGGACTTCAACTGTCTCCTCATTGGGCACTCTGGTCTATATAAATTACCCACAGAAAACGTCTTCACAACACAAGCAAAGCCCAGTCTGTGGGAAGAGACATTCCAAGCTCTCCCATGCACCAGTTCTACTGCATTCCAATTTCCCAGCTCTCCTGTGTTCCTGCTCCCTGGGTCCTTCAGATTCCAGACTTCCCCTGTCAGTCCCTGGAAACCCGGTACTGGACTGTGACACACCCTGAACCAGACCAGGCTAGGGTAGGCTGGTTCCCATGTGCCATTCTGCTTCAGCTCTTAGCCGTGCTCTCATCCACTCTATTCCATATAGGGTAAAAACAAAAGTGACAGCGGAGTGGTGGCAACCCTGGCCGGGTCAAGTCGCTGCCTTGCCGCTGACACAGACAGGGTCAGATCAGGGAACTTACCGCATGTGACCCCAACCAAGGAGCCATCCCAGCCCCACCTCTGTGCTGCCCCTAGTGCTCTGTCCCCTCACCATGACAGGCAGCCATGGTGGCCAATCATGGATCGCCATGGAAGACCCGATTCGGGACAGGTCATGGTGGGTCAGAACATTCATTTTAACACACTGTGGCCTGCTTTGCCACAGACTGACCCCGAGGGTGGGGAAGAGGTAAAGTCTTGACTGTGATTTCAGCACTTTGCTTAGTGACAGCCCGGGCTAGCCACCAACATGCCTGGGATCAGTCTGGGCAAACATCTGGGGACCCAAGCACAAACATGACAGTGACTCGCAGGCCACAGCAGGACAAAGCTGGCCAGAGTGGGTTACTGTCATATTTGTTTTTACCCATACTGAGCAAATCACTCTCCCCACTCTTCCCAGTTGTGAATGAGATCCAGCTTGGAGATGTTGGGGCCATTGGTGTTGGGGGTTGTCAATGCATCCCATTCGGAGAACAGGTTGTCAGACACCCTTAAAACTGTGGTGGTACAGCCCCTGCTAAAGAAACCATCTTTGGATACTGACTTCCTGCCCAGATATCATCCTGTCTCTAACTTTCCCTTTTTAGGGAAGGTTATTGAATAGCTGGTTGCCCAGCAGCAGATACTATTGGATTCATGGACTCATTTCATTCAGGTTTTCTTCTGGGGTATAGCAAGGAGGCTGCACTTGTGGCCTTTGTTGATTATTCAAACGTAAAGATTGACAAATGAAACTGTGCCCTGTTGATCTTGTTAGACCTTTCAGTGGCCTTTGATACAGTCAATCATGAGGTGTTGTTGATATGACTCTGGGACTGGGAAGGTTTGCGTGGAACGGCTCTTGAGTGGTTCTCTTTAGGAATGGGAAAACAACACTGTTCGGATGTTCAGACGTTCGGTCTGAAATACGAGTTCAGATTCGGCTGTTCGGTTCAGTTGAACTCGGCCGAACATTCAAAAAAGTGCTATCAGTACCGAAACCAAAACCAAAATTTTGGTATCAGTATTTTTGGCCCTGAAACCACCCCTGGTGTCCACCCCTGGTGCCAGGAAGTCTGCTCCTCAGCTACCTCCCCCTTCCAGTCATGTTTTCCCCACCCAAAGTCATGTTTTTCCCACCCCCGAACTCATCTGAACTCATCCGAACTTTTCTGAACTGTTCGGAAGTTCAAGGGTTCGGTTTGGAAGTTTGGTTTGGTCGTCCGAACAGGCCGAGTTCAGACCGAACTCCGAACTTCCGAACCACATTTGCACATCCCTAGTTCTGTTTATTCCTGTCAGGGAGGTTCCAGGGGCTGGTGATAGAACATTAATCACTGTCCCCTTGGGAACTCCCCCGTAACATCCCACAGAGTTCCATCTTGTTTCCCTTCTTGTTCAATGTGTATCTTAGGCTGCTGGGTGAGATCATTTGGAGGTTTGGAGTGAAGTGCCATCAGTCTGCTGACGACACCCAGCTCTACTTCTCTTTTTCATCTAACCCAGGAGTGCTTACTCGATGCCAGTCTGCTGTTGGGGACTGGATGAGAGTGAACTGATTGAAGCTGAATCCAAACAAATCTGAAGTGATGGTGGTTGACCAACCTTGTGACTTAGAGGGGATGGTCATTGACAGAGTCCAGCCCCCTGGTTACCCTGGTTCACAGTCTTGGAGTGCTTCCAGATCCCTTGCTGCACCTGCAAACATCAGGTTGTGGAGGTGCTAGCAGTGCTTTTCTTCACCAGCTCCACCTGGGGAAGGAGCTGCGGCCCTTTTGCTAATTCAGATCTAGCTACCATCATCCATGCCTTCATTGCCTCAAGGCTACATTACACTTTACATGGGACTGCCTTTGATGATTGTTCAAAAGCTGCAGCTGGTGCATAATGTGGTGACCCAGCTCCTTTTGGGGGCGGGTTGCTGGGAGCACACTCACCTGTTCTTTACAGTCTGCACTGGCTACCTATAGCTTTCTGGGCACAATTCAAGGCAATGGTGACCCTACACAGCCTATGTCCCACATATCTGAAAGACTGCCTTTCCTATCATGCTCCACCACAACCCTTGTAAGTCAGCTGGAAGCGCTCTCTTGCGGATATCAACTTCCAAGCTCGTCATACACCAAGGGCCTGCAGACAGGCGTTTTCAGATTGCTGCACAGTATTGTGGAACTCCCCTCCCCCAGGTGGGGAAGGGGGGGGGGGGGCTAAGGAATTTTAATGTATTTTGTGTTTTTAATATTGTAAGCTGCCCGGAGCATACATGTAACAGGTTTATACCAACGGTTCCCAAGCTGTGGGTGAAGCCTCTGAGCGCGGCCATGATATGATTTGCACGAGTTTGTTGCTGTCTGGGTCCTGGGATTCTATTTAAGTTTTAAAATTCAGGCAAAAATAGGAAGAACCCTTTCTTTCTTTCTACCACAGCGTTTCCCCAAATGTATTGATTCCATGTATGTATATAATAAACATATATGTATTCAATTATTTTAAATTAAAAATAACTTAGCAGTAGGCAAAAAGATTAATGAATTAGGTTGTCTAAAGCTGTGCTGAGACGCTGTAGTATTTTAGTCCATAATTGATTATGGCTCAAACTTTTAGTTGATTAAAAGTTGCTTTAACCAATTGTGTTCAATTGGTTAAAGCAACTTTTAATCAACTAAAAGTTTTAAGTCTGTTGACTGCTCTAGTAGTAGTAGAGTTTATTGCGTGGTCATTGACCATAGCAGTTGACTGCTCTAAGAAAAGAGAAATTGTTATTTGCTGTGCGTTACATAGTATTGTCCTGTTAAAAAGTGACTCTCCTCCTATCTGGGAGTGAAAGCAATCTTGGAGGATTTAGATGATTAGTTTTATTCAAGCCCAAGTATTGAATGGCCAGGGGGGAATAAAATCACATTATGACAAACTCATAGGTTACTTATGTATTTATAGGAAGTCTTTGTTTCAAAATTTTGAAGGACACATTTAAATAGTCTATTCATGAATGGATTCTGAACTGTATAGGCAAAATTCTCACAATGAATAAATTAGAGTGTTCAATGACACAAAGACACTCAATAGGACAAACAAATGAGTGGGTGCACTGCACTCATGTTAGAGAGGCCTGAGCAGCTCACCCTAGAGTTGTTAGTTTCCCAGAAACATGTTTTCTGGGAAATGTTCCATGTTTATGGCTGATCAATTTCACCAAAACCTGTCTACTCGATATTTTTCCACTGGCTATCTTTTTATAACCCAAAGTTTCACCAACAGCAATGCCCTTGATGAACTCTAAACTTAAAGAGCAGAAGCATGAAGCCTAATTGAGAGAGGTACTTGAAGAACAGTGAACTAACTGGAGGGAGGGTGATGGGACGCTGCATATTAGGAAAGAGAGGGTAGGTTGAAGAGACCAAGGGAAGGCAAGAAGAGGAAATGTTTGTGGCCAAAGAGGGAACAGTTTCTCAGGATTAGGCTGTGTTGCAAAAGCTAGGTGGGAGGGGAGATGAAAAAAAAAAATCAAATAATACTATTAGTATTACAAACTGATTAAATATAAAAAATTGTGATTTCTATTAACAATTTTGGCTATAATTTGCATCAAAATACAAATTAATAAAGACAGAACATTTCTGGGCAAATACCCCATGATAATTTTCTGGAAAATGTTCTGACTCTCACACTAGCTCACTACCAGGAATACTAGAAGCATGTGTTAGATAGGAGCACAACCCTGCAGGCTCACACAAGTTGTCTTTATTGACACAAACAGGCCCTAGCTCCTCTAAAGTAGCAAGACCTTTGTATTCAGGCCAGAGATTTGATAGCTTTAAAATTTAAATACAGTCTGAGTTCTCCAAGAAGTGATTCCTCTGAGTTCAACTCAGTATAGTAAAAGTGTGGAACATAAGGTCCCTCTCCCTCCATGCGAGAACAGCTAATCTCATGGCAAGTGCAGTTATGTGGGATTGTGCGTGCTCCAGGCTTTTGCTATCAGGAAACTTTGATGACTAACCTCATATGTTGCTAATTAGTACACTTGCCAAGCTTCACTGTAATGACGAATCCTATGTTATCAGGACCTTCTGGGGAAATAGAATTCATTTTCTCTGTTGTATTGGAAATGTATATAACATATCTATGTAGCCAGTAGCCTCCCTCCCTTTCTTAAAGTTACATGGTTTCTAGATCAATGCACTCCATAATTTGGAGAATTGTTTGATAGAAACCCTCCACTGATCCCATAGTCATCCCATCCATATAATAATGCAATATGTAGGGAACAGCAAAAATTCAAAGACAGTGTTTCTGACCAAGATTTTCAAAACCCTTCAGTAAAGGCTAGAGCAGCTCAGGTTTTATTCATGACCCAAAACCAAGTAGAAGAGGACTTGAGAGAGTTTCTAGTTGTTGTGGGAGCAAGTGTAGAGGCTGAACAATACAGCTGATGTTATTGGCAAGAACAAAGGAAATTTGTAGACTAACAACATGGAGAGGAAGAGGCCATAGGCAGCCTCTTCCCTCTGTAAATCGCTCCCTGTTTGCAAAATGCAAGATCCATCCAGCACTCAAAACGCAGATGGCAGGGTGAAACGTCAATAAGCATGATGCACTATGCAATACAACAAAAAAAGGTGACACTCATTAACATGATCTATATCTATATCAGCGCACCACCATTCCACCCAACAGTCCCTGTTTAGGAGGGACAGTCCCTCTTTGGGCACTGAATCCTGCTATCTCTCATTCAGAGGGTCAACATCTCTCTTGCAGGAAAAAGAAATGAAAAAACCAATATTCAACTCTCAGGTGCCTCTTTCTTGGTTGCCTCCCACTGGGAGCGGGTTTGGGGATGGTTCGCCAGCCACCCTGGTCTTACGCACATTAGTTGAGTGTTGTCTGCCGACCCGGAGACTAGTAACTGCTGTTTCCCACCCCGGACCGGGGAGCCACCACACCAGAGTTGCATCTATTTTACCCTAAGTGGAATGAGAAGCAGGAGAGCTTCTGTTTCTCTTTATGTCCTTGGAATGTTGGGAGGTGTGTGTATCCGTGTGTAAGTGCAGGAGGGGGTGGAGTTTATTCAGAGGGGCAGGGATTCTTGGTCAAGAGGGTGGGACGTGTCCCTCTATGGTCATTCAAATGTTGGGAGGTATGCACTGCCCAGCTAGCTTTTAATGCCCAAAGTCACATTACTTCAGCTGATAGCCACAGAGTATAGCCCTTTCAAACGTCCCCTCCAGTCTGTGGAAATCTAACATGGTTCTCCTGTGGTACAAGATGCCTCTCAACACCATTCTGGCAATGTAAGCACTCACCCTGTGGCATATTGAGACCAGGGTCTCTGAAATTTGGTACATTAAAAAGCTGCTTCTTTTGTTTCACAGTAGTAAATTAGCCATACTTGAAGCAGAGTACTACTAATTTGTAGTTCTCCCAATTGTTCTTTTAGAATTAGCCCTGCTAGCTATTAAAAATTTGGCCTACACTACAGGGAGGAAAAACTGGAGAGAAAATCTTTCCACTTCTCTCCCAAAAGATATATGAACTCATCTGCAGAAGGCATATTGCTTTTCTAAACATTTCATTTAAGAGAAGTACAAAGTCCTCTTGTGTACTAGCTATGATCAATTCAGCCAATCCTACTTGCTTTTGCAGTGCACAACGTTCTTGGGGAGGTGGGGGGGAATGTGACTAGCTGGTGTTTATAGAACAAAAGGAAAAGGTAGCGATCCTTATTTTACGATTCAAGTATTGGAACAGGTTACAATGGCAGTTGCATAAAGCAAGAATTACCATTTGGGCCAAGATGATCAGAAAGGGTTGTAGGCATTCGTGTTCCCTAGGTACTCCTGCTCTCTACTTGAGGCAGATTTTACTATAGACTCTAGTCCATAGATGAATTCATCTGTTGCAATGGTTTGGATATGATGAATCCTCCAAGACTGCCAGAGGATGGATGAGATGACCCATGAGGTGCTTCCCAGCCCTACAATTCTGAGATACACAACTATCAGCTCTAGTCGTGCAGCTGTAACCTCACCTACAGAATCAGACGGTTCAGTCAGCTGATTAAATTATTCTGATGAGCTAGCTGTGTCTCATCTAAGAGGAACAAGCAAATAATTAGGACTGTAACAAATATGCTATTCCACGTTCATCTAATTCAGGCATATTTTTGAATATCAGAACAAGTCTTCATCTAACTTCGCAATAGTCATATCCTCATTTCTTTATCATTTATCTTGTTCCATTCATTTTGACCGCTTCAGTATTTGTTCCTTCCTTTGATACGACTTAGCTATCATGCACCAAACAGTTGCATGCACAACATAGTACAACAGCACTGTTGTGCGACTGTTTGGTGCACAGCAGCACTAAGTAGTACCAAAGAAAGGAACAAATAGTAAAATATCCAAATCAACAAACCAAACTATCTAAGCGACCAAAATTAACCCCAAAGAAATATTTGTTTTGGCACATGAAAATGGAAACAAGTAGCTTTTCATATCTTCATCAGAGACTAAATGAATGGATCAAATTCATTGATTTTTCCATTTGCACGAATTATTCATTTCAGCCCTACAAATAACCTTTGGGATATTAGCAATAGTTTGGAGAAAGAGCGTATTTTCAGATGTGACACCCTGGTCCATGGTCATGCTTACCCTAGCGTGACCACAGGCCAGGGTGTCACATCTGATCCGACCCCACCAGATGTTCACCATGGGCCAGGGCAGACATTACCCTGGACTGCAGCAGGGTTACCATGGGATGTGCGCTGGGGTCCCGGCCAGTACACATCCCATGGTAAGCCCTGCCACGGTTCGGGGTAGGCACCCCTGGCCCGTGGTAGAGCGGGCCATCATGTCCAGTGGCCTGCTCCAACTAACCCCGGCCTGTAGCCGGAGGATTCCGGTTGGGCGTAGTGGCTTGATAGGCCACCACACCCACATGTCAGCGAGGAGGTAGGGCTGCACTGAGGAGGGTGAGGGCGGGGCCATGTGTTCCAACGTCCGCTGCCCTTTCCCCACCCTCTACCCAGCCCTGGCCACCTGAACATTTGTTCAGCAGTGAGGCTTACCCCATCCCGTGGTGGGTTTAAGCATGGCGGGCAAGAAGCCCATCACATCAGAAAATGCTCAGAGGTGCAGGTTGGGAATGGAGAGAGAACAACGTAACAATGGAAGAAGCATTAGATATTCAGCACTTTCTCTGACTATGTTACCTTTAACTGGTAAACTATGTTGATGAAGTGGGCAGGCGGGAGGTTACTCAAGGTGTTGGCGGTATTCAAGGGGATATTTCAGCTCTGAAAGCTGTTAAAAATTACAGCAGTCTGTGCCAATTAGGCCTGAAACAAGCAATTACAGCTAATGTTGTTTTCATCGGAAACAAGTCATTCACCTTCATTTGCACTACAAGGAAGTTTACTGGCTTTTTTTCTATTTTTTGCTCATCGAACACAACATGAACTGAGCTGCTACCAACTACACTTAGCAGCTTATATTTTATATACCAGCTAAACAATGCAAAAGTGCTTGAAATTGACACAAAAGGGCAGTCACAAAAAGTCCTGAAAAATCACGGAAAGTGCAAGTAAGTGACGGAAAATTGCTGGTTTTCGCAATGGCAGAAACATGGAATTGCTGGCCAGTGTGGAAAATACCAACAGACTATCTCAACAGCTCTTGAGAGGTAGGTATTTAATGACAGGAAGGGAACACTTGCTCCTATCACAGTACTAGTAGCAAACCCATTCATTGCTACCTAGAGGCAAAGGTCTGTCAAGACCATAGCCTTTTACATGCCCCCTCATAACATTTGCATGCTTTGAGGAAAGACAGTGGTTATCTTAACAGATTTCTAAATAAGAGACATTAAAACTGACTGTAGATGCCCAGGCACAAGCTTCTAAAGAGTTTTAATTAAATCACCCTAATATAATACAGGCTGAACTGGGCACATTTCAGACTCCAAATGGCAAGAGTCCAACACAGTCTGTCTCCTGTACTGTGTCACAATTCATGACCTCTGTCTGTAGCCAACCCAACCCAACCCAACCCTTGTCAACAAACAGACAACACCCTCGCCCCGCTTCCCAAACCTTCCATTATGGCCCCAGATTCTTCAGTTCCTGTTCCTCAGCTGTCTACCTACTTTATCTCATCCAGCTCTTGGAATGTCACCTCCAGTCACTGATGCCATCTCAACCTTCAAAGCTCCAATTTCACCAAATCTCCCCTTGTCGTCTACATGTTGACGAGAGAACTAAAATCAATGCTAATCAACCACAAACTAGAAACACCCCTCCCTTGCAGGTGACTGGAAGCTGGAAAGTTGTTCTACCACGTTGGCAGAGTTTATGCTGCCCTCTGCTGGCAGTCTATGGAACTGTGAAATAAAGAGTACATTATTTATTACTACTTACCATTTCTATAGCGCTACTACTCGTACACAGCACTATAGTGAACGGGTCAATTAATTACAGGAACAAACTTTTGCAAATGGTAAATTTCTACAATGGGGAAAGAGTTCTCAGTTCTTCTTTTAGGATGTTAATCCTGGGGTGATTTTTCTCTTCTTCTTGTAATTATGTTTGGCTAGGGTGTTGTGGTTTTTTGTTTGATTTATTGTTTTTTTAAATAGAGTTAATCACAAGACATTTGTCCTACCCTGTCCCCAAATGTGATAAATCATATGTTCTTCGCTGCTGCCAGCATATGAGTTGCCATGCCCAATGCACTATAGCCAAATCCCATTCCCATGACTCAGCCTGAGTATCCTTATTGGTTTCAGAGCTGTGCCACTTTGGTTAATAGACTAAAGCGTCGTTGTGAGTGTTTTCATCTATACCCTGCAGCGATGGAAAGCTTTTTGCCGATGAACTGTAGAATTTCAAGCCCTAAGTAGGCATGGGAGATCAGAGCATAATTTGGATCCCATTAGTTTCCCTCAGAGAACCAATTTGCAGAAGTGCTGGGGAAAAAATGTAAAGGCCAGCTACATCCCAATTGTCTGTCAATTGCCATCTAAATACTTTGTTCAGCAGTATTTTGGTAATCTGCATCCCTTTTTTTGCACATTTCCATTGTCTTTTGAAACTATAGTACACTCACACTTGAACTTTCCAAGACTGATGCTACTCTTTTTGATCCTGTCCTAGATGCCCACACTTATGTCATCCATTAGCTTTAACCCATCTGTGGAGATTCTCAGGAAGGAAAACCATGGCAGACAATCTAGGAAGCCCAACGTACCCACGACAAGGGTACTGTCCCACTGCCCGAACGACCTGGGAAGGGGAGGGAGAACCACAAATGTGCAGCCAGCTGCCCCCTCCTTCCCCCCCCCGTTGCACCCAGCACCATGGCAGGCAACCATGGTGGGCCCAGTATCAGCCCAGAAACAGACATGACAGCCCGTTGCAGCCCAGTTGGGTGGTCTGTAGCCTGAGCTGTGATTTCAGAGTTTTCCAAGATCATAGCCCAGGCTAGCTGGTGACACGGCCCAGTGGCAATCCTGGGCCAGCATCTGGCAATAACTGCACACATGTGCAGGTGAGGTCCTGGCCAAATTGGGCCACAGCGTGCTATTGTCATGTCTGTTTTTACCCAATGGTACTGACATTTTTAACTAGGAGAATAAAGTAGTGCTTGAGTAACACTGCCCCGATTTATTTAACTCTTCCTCAGTTGAATTTCTGGTAAGTTGAGCTTTTATTGAGGTTCCACAAAGTTTAGTTAAACAGAATCCCATTGTAATTGTACCCACCCTTTGTAGCATCCTCTCTGACAATAAAAATCTTATCTGAAGGGTGGATTGCTAATATGAGTATTTGAGCCCTTCCCACACATACAAGATCTCCTTCTGTGCCACTGGGCCATGGAATACGTTTACTGTAACTCTCTCCATATAAGAATCTTAGCTCATCGGTTTATGGAGAAAGATGCTACCTTATAACTGCAGACTGTTTTAATTCATGAATTACTACAAGCACACACTGCTGCCATCGTGTGCCCTTCCCCTGATTCAACATGAAACAATGATCACCACAGTTAAACTGGTCAGGGCCTGTTTGTATTTATGAGCTACCCACTGTTGACACACAGTCATACAGGGTTGTATATGTGGACTGGGCCTAATTATTATTTTCCAACCTAGTCATGGGGGACAAGTCTACATGAACTTGCATCAGTGGAGCTCTAGGGCTTCAGTGGGTCTTTGCAAACATGACTGCATTTAGGATCAAAGGCATTTTTTACGCGGACGCCCCTCCCCCCGGGGTGTGGGGGGGGTGCAGTGGGGGGGGCATCCGTGCACATGCTGTGACAGTGGTTGGGTGGATGGGTGTGCACCTGTGGAAACACCACGGGCTGTGAGTGGGGGTGTGCGCGCTCCTGGTGCACACCCACCTCCACCCATCATCCACCCATGGAGCCATCTGACAAAACGGAGGAGGGTCCGTGGGTGGAGATGGGTGTGTGCCCATGGGAAAGGGACAAAACCCACCTCCACCTGTCACCGGCACACACCCATCCCCCACCAAGCAGCACCATGTGAAAACAGCCAAAGAAGCCCGTTCTCATCTTTGTTACCTATCACAATAGACCGTACGTCTAATTTCTCCATGGCAAAAGCCCCTCCTACGACATCCCTGTAGTTCTCTGCATTAGTCCATAGCCCCTTTTATGGATACACTGACTAGCAGTATAATCCTCTGTTTAGCACCAATACTAACCATGAGCACCAGTACAAGGTCAATTCATTTCAGTGGGACTCAGACCATCACTAAGGCTGCTTGCCCATGTTAAACGTTATTTTCTGTCTTATGTGAGATTTAATAATGTGTGCATGTGCCTCTTCTCATTTAGCAGGGAAATTTCTGCAAGTTTCATCATGGAAGAGAGGGTAGGGAAATCCAGCACTGACACTAATGAGGGTTTGATTTAACATTAAATTGAAATGTGTGCATGTAGTTTATTTAATGTTAATGAAACTCACTGTGAAATTAGAATGTGTAGTTGCTCGCAGGGCTGGATGGAAAGGGGGTGCACGGGACTCTTGCAAAGGAAGTGCCTGCTCACCTTAATAGCAGCCCCGGGATTCCCCACCAACCCCTCCCCCCTTTGTTCACCGCGTTCAGGTTCAGCCATTCAGTTCGGTCCTGTTCAGTTCAGGTGTTTGGAAAAAGGCTCTCTGTGCGAGGAATGATGGCCCCGGACCCATGACGCTGGGTCCTGGGGCTAGAGTGGCAACTTCTGGATATCGGCCACAGCCCTCCCTGCCTGTAACTTGGCCCCAGAACCCTGATGGTGGGTCCTGGGGCTGGAGTGGTCCTGTTCGGTTCAGGGGACACTGAATATTCCTCTTCGCCTCCTGCTGCTGCATCCCAAATCCTTTCATGTGGCTGAAGAGCCTTGTCAAAAGTTAAACCATCCATTAAACATATGGACAACCTGTTCCCTATGCCGGAGAACACCTGGCTCCGGGCACCTGCAGAGGGATACTGGGGGGGGGCGGGGGGAGGAAGAAGAGGGTAAACCCAGCACCACATTATGAAAATTACTCATTAAATTGTGTAACTTGAGTATGGATCCATTAAATTCAAAAACGGATCCCTCAAGGTCACATGACTTTTCGCCGGAAAGCAAACACAAGAAAATAACGTGGGCATGCAGCCCAGCAGGAATGTCATGCTATCACTAATTAATCGGCACGTGGGCAAGCAGCCTAAGTACTAGAACAGAGTACTTAAGCACTTAAACAGCCAGAGCTTCATACCCTAAATTGCTGTATCCATAAGCTCTATTCCCCATCACATTTTGCTCCCCATAAATGCCCTGATTTATAATACCACAGCATGTCCCAAAACTTGGAATCTTTGCTACTGGGATTGGCATAAGCTCGCCTGATAGTTAATCATACCTAGTGCACGTTGAATCCCTCTTCTGAGAATAGTCCCAGGCATATTTATCACAGCCCACAATTTATTCTTGTCAGGCTATAGCCCAACAACAGATAGTTTGTCTCTTTGAAATGTTATTTTACTTGCAAAGAACTGGCTGCTTTCCCTGTTCCTTTTGAATCCAGACACTGTTGAGTTATCCAGTGCCCCAATGTGAACCCATCACGATGTCCTTAAGTGCACCACTCCTTTCCCCCAGACACAATCAGTAATGTACACATCAACATATGCTTGTAGACTCTCAAGCATGTGTTCTACAGTACTACAAACTAGAGAGAGGTTGTGGGCAGCTGGGAGAGAACAACACTCTCTGTAAGCAAGGCTTGCCAAGAGGCTTGTTAAATGGCACTCTTGTTATAGCTAAGCTTAGCTGCCAAAACCACATGAAACCCTCACCTTGGAAAGTTAATAAGCACCTGACATTTCCCTTGTTATTCTCCTTTTTGGTAAACCTTATAATTGCCTCTTTTCATTCAGCAGAATCATAGAAGATATCAGCTGGAGTTAACCCAACTGACTGGTTACAAAGGAGAGTCCCAGATGCAAAGATTCCTATCAGATCTTAACTTCCTTCAACAATGTTTGAATCGTGAGTCCAGCAACATCCTTAGACCCCATTGGGCCCTACGGGTACAGGCAGGGCCAGCCTTACAGTGGGGCAGTTTGGGGCGGTCGCCCCGGGCCCCGCTCCTGGGGGGGAGTCCCACGCTTGGGGACCCCAGCTCCCAACCACTGTCAGTCTCGGCCAGGGACTGAGGGAGAGACAGAGGCCTCACCTCTCCCTCACTCCCTGGCCCCCTCCGCTGCCTGTCTCAGTCAGGAAAGTGAGAGAGAGACAGAGGACCTGCCTCTCCCTCACTCCCTGGCCCCCTCTGCTGCCTGTCTCAGCCAGGGAAGTGTGAGAGAGGCAGAGGACCCACCTCTCTCTCACTCCCTGGCAACTTTTGGTGGCAGCAGGTGTGGCAGGGCAGATTCAATGTACTGCTGTGGCACCCGGCCCGACCCGGGAGATGGTGAGCAGACCCAGTGCAGGGCCCAGGTCAGCAGCAAAAATAAGTGCCCTGAAAAATGGATGGGCTTGGGGATAGGTGGAGGGGAGTAGGGATGGGCGAACGCAGTTTGGAAGTTCGGAGTTCAGCCCGAACTTGGGCTGTTCAGATGACCGAACCCGAATCCAAACATGAACTGACCAAACCGAACTCAATTCTGAACGTCGAAAAGACCGAACAGTTCGATCAGTTCGGCTTGCGTTCGGGTGAGTTAAGATGGCAAAAATGTGTCACTGGAAGGCAAAACGTGAAAGGGAGGGGGAGTCAGCTGAGGAGCAGACTTCCAGGCACCAAGGGTGGAGAGGCTTGGAGTAGCAGCCAGCCTAGCCAATCACCATCCCTTTTCGCCTCAGACCACTGGCTTCGCAGTCTGCGATTGCCCACGGGCTAGACTGCACGGAGACAATGAGGCTTGCAGTGAGGCAGGCACAGCAAGAAACAAAACTGGTTGCCTCCACCCTTCCCAACACCTTCTGAGCTAGTCACTGTTCCTGAACAGCAGGCGTTTCAGAAGGCACCCTCTCTCCCAGCAGTATTTGTTCCTTCCTATTCCTAGTCCATTTCCATCCTTCTTCTGTTTCACCCATCCAACCCATTTACTTCCATATTATCATTTATTTAGATATTAGATAGATTTAGGTGTTATTTTTTGTGTTTACCCCTCCCTGTGTTCCCTGTGTTCAATCTTCCTTCTTCCCTCCCCCCTCCATTGAATCCTTTTCCCCCTTCCTCTTATTCCATCTCTGATTCCCTTCCTCAGTTTGAAGTTTTGGATTTATTTAGAGTAGGAATATTATTAAATTGATTTTGTATCCCTCCCTGTATTCTTTGTGTTTCCCCCTGTGTAATATTGTATATAAAGATAGATAGTTATTAGATAGACAGTTACCAGATAGATATACATAGTAGTTAGCTTAGATAGAGATACAGTGTGTTTGTAGGACAAGGCCTTTGTAGTTAATTATTAGGATATTCCATTTAGTTCAATAGGTTTTAGAATAGTTAATAGCAGTTAGATTTAG